>OZ005757.1:14596908-14748079 GCA_963930825.1 Silvanus unidentatus | reverse complement strand
GTTGTCAGTACCGAACTTATTTTACTTAATCCTAAAACTCCTAAGATTCCTAATTAATCAATTAAGCAGTGGTATGGTCGGTGAACTGCTCTCATTAATTATGCATACTTTAGTTGCATAATATCAATATTGCTGATGCTACTTTATTTCCTAATATCAATTGCAGTTCAATAACCATACCACTACATCATGGAACGCCGCCATGAAAGTGTCTTTCAATGGAAATGGCGATCCAGTTACATTTTTGGAAGAGTTGGAAGAACTGAGGCAGTTATACCGCATAAATAACGATGAATTGTTGCCAGAAATGCCAATTTTGCTCCGCGATAACGCTTTGCTATGGTATCGGAACAATCGGCAGCAATGGCGGTCATGGAATGACTTCGACGAAGCATTCCGACGACTCTACTTGCCAACTGATTACCAAATCCGCATGGAAGAGGAGGTTAGTCGACGACAACAGTCCCCCCGCGAATCGGAGAGCGATTATGTGACAGCTTTGCTCACTTTGGCACGTCGTACCCCCTCTATGACCCCCGAGAAGACTCTATACTGGTTCCATCGCAATTTATTGCCTGAATACCGTCGTTTCGTCCCCAGGAGCAGTATTCGGACCGTGGATGATCTCCTGGAACGAGTGAAGGAGCTGGAGGACTTACCACACTACGAGGAACCCGCTGCGAGACCCGTAGTAAGCCAGAGCCCCCCGAAACCGCTTTATAACCGGCCATCAGCACTTCCAAGGACGACACCGGTGGCAAATAGGAACACAGCCATCTGTTTTCGGTGTGGCTAGACAGGCCACTACCGAAATACGTGCAAGAACGCACCAAAAATGTTTTGTTCGCTGTGTCACCGGCCTGGAGTGTTGACAAGAGACTGCAGCTGTAATTGGCGGTCGGAAAACTAACCGCCAGCTGTCCGGTTGGGAGGCAAGAGCAGTTGGCTGAACAATCCTCCTGCATAAACCCCGAAGAAGACCGCTATCTGGTGAAAATTCAACTGAATGGGAAATTTTACCACGCTCTGATTGATACCGGTTCCAGTTGGTCATTTTATGGAGATAAAGCATACCGAGAAAACCCCAATTGTGCTTCTCCGATCCCTGGAAGTCTGGTCCGCTTAGCGAACGGCGTGGAAACCCAAACTACCACCGCTTGGTCACAAGATGTCCAAATTGGGCCACATTTTTACCCCGCATCTCTGCATCTGATGAAAGGGCTCACTGTAGAAATCCTTTTGGGCTTGGATTGGTTACGCCTTAACGAGGGTATAGTGAATGCCAAAACAGACACTGTCACTGTACGGGGAAGAACATTGATTGAAAATGGCCGTCCAATCGACTGGTGGAACGAAACGGTTGAAGTACCCCCTGCAGTAACGAATTTGGCAGCCATAAGTGAATCACGGCTGAAGGACGAACAACAACGAAGGTTGCAACGTTTGTTGGATCGAGAGCTGCCAAAATTCGCCGATATTGATGGCCCAACACCGCTAATTGAACACCAGATCCGCTTAAAATCGCCGCATCCGATTAAACAGCGATATAGACCGCAGAACCCCCGCATTCAGGAAATTGTTAATGAACAAGTCGACGAAATGCTGGAGAAAGGGGTCATCGAACGTTCAGAAAGCCCCTGGAGTTCACCCATCGTTGTCGTGCCGAAGAAGGACGGAAAATACCGCTTTTGTGTGGACTTCCGGAAGGTGAACGAAGTAAGCGAAAAAGATGCTTACCCGCTACCCCAAATTCATGGCATTTTAGACCGTCTCCGCGAAGCTAAGTTCATTAGCAGTATCGACTTGCAGAATGGATATTGGTTGGTACCGCTGACAGAAGACAGCAAGCCCATCACCGCCTTCACCATTCCTGGTCGAGGTCTGTTCCAGTTCCGTGTGATGCCATTTGGTCTACATTCGGCCCCTGCTACATTCCAACGTCTATTGGACCGCATAATTGGGCCTGAAATGGAACCGAAGGCGTTCGCCTATTTAGATGACATCATTGTCTTAGGCCAAACGTTCGATGAGCATCTACAAAATCTAACTGAAGTGTTCCGCCGTTTGAGAGCCGCTAATCTTGTCCTGAACGTCGAAAAATGCAAGTTCGGACAAAAATCTCTCAAATATTTGGGACATGTTGTGACAGAAGATGGTGTACGAACAGACCCTGATAAGGTGGCTTCAATTTTGGAGATTCCACCACCGCAAAATCTGAAGCAATTACGTCAGTTTCTTGGAATGGCGTCCTGGTATCGCCGCTTTGTACCCGATTTCTCACACATAGTGGCACCGCTTACCAAACTTCTCAGAAAAAGCTTTCGATGGCGCTGGGAAGTGGAACAGGACGAGGCGTTCGATGAACTGAAGAAGAGACTGACTGAAGCCCCCGTATTGGCGTGCCCCGATTTCGACCGCATGTTTAATCTACAAACAGACGCTTCTGATTACGGACTCGGAGTCACTCTCACCCAAAATTTCGATGGAAACGAGAGAGTGATAGCGTACGCCAGTCGAACACTCAATCCGGCAGAGAAAAATTACTCTGTCACTGAAAAAGAGTGTCTCGCAATTGTATGGGGCATCGAGAAGATGAGACCGTATCTGGAAGGTTACCGTTTCCAGGTAACAACGGATCATCAATCTCTCCGCTGGCTGCATTCGATAAAAAGTCCTACTGGCCGCTTAGCCCGCTGGAGTATTTTTCTCCAACAGTACGACTTTGAAATCGTTTATCGAAAAGGCTCACTCAATCGAGTGGCCGACGCTCTCTCCCGCCAACCATGTGTTCAACATCCAGACAGCCACACGAATCTCTGCATAATTGACGTGAAAAACACCGATTGTGTCTGGTACAAGAGCAAAATAGCCGACGTCAAACGGGACCCCGCTTCATACCCCGATTACACCCTCAAAGAAGGCAAGCTTTACCGTCATTTTTGGGACTCTAAAGACTTGCGAGAGGAAGAAATGGTCGAGCCATGGAAATTGTGTGTCCCGAAGCCGCTTAGAGAGCGTGTTCTCCGCGAAAATCACGACGAACCAACCGCTGGACACATGGGAATTGCGAAAACCATTTCCCGGATTGCCAGAAATTATTATTGGCCGGGAATGTTTGGTGATGTGTCCAAATACGTTCGTCAGTGCGAAACTTGCCAGCGATACAAGGCCTCCGCTCAACAAACTGCTGGAAAAATGCAACCGTCGACAGTTAACAGGCCCTGGCAAACTGTAAGTACCGATTTAGTGGGTCCGCTACCGCGATCGAAAAAAGGAAACACCTTTTTATTGGTATTTCACGATCGTTTCACTAAATGGGTACACGCACGTCCGCTACGAAACGCCACCGCTCGACTCGTCGCCCAGGGGTTGTATGAAGATATTATCTCGAAATTTGGTTGCCCAGATACTGTCATTTCCGACAATGGCACCCAATTTGACAGCCGCATATTCAACAATCTCCTGAAAGACATGGGAATTCACCACCGCTTTACACCGCCTTACACACCGCAGGCCAATCCGGTAGAACGTACCAATCGAACTCTGAAGACGATGATTGCACAATATTGTGAAGCGAAACACAAGGATTGAGACTTGCATGTCCCCGATTTCCTCTTCGCTATCAACACTGCAGTCCACGATTCTACTGGATACACACCCGCATTTCTCAACTTTGGCCGTGAATTGGAAGTGCCCGCCGCTTTATATCGAGAAGGGAACACAACGACAGCTTCCGCAGATGACACAGGGTCCGAAAGAGACGTGTCGACGGAAGATGTGCGTCATAGAGTGTTCCAGATGGACCGGCTGGCAGAAGTGTTCCAATTGGTGCGAACAAATCTCGACAGGGCCTTCACGAATCAAAGTAAGGCGTATAATCTCCGCAGACGGGACTGGAGACCGCATTTAGGTGACAAAGTGTTCAGAAAAGAGCACCACCTATCTTCAGCTGCCCAAGGATTCGCCGCTAAATTGGCACCGAAGTATTCGGGGCCATATGAAGTGACAAAAGTCCATTCGCCAGTTGTTTTTGATCTGTTGGGAGCAAATGGACACCGCTTACGTCGCATTCATGTCAAGGATCTAAAAGCCGCTTCTTCCCCATGATTTGGAGGTCGTAACCCGCATAATTCCGCATAAATGTGATTGATTTTGGGGATGTTAGTCTGTTTATATTTGTTGTTGTTTTAGTTCACTGCTACAGGATGGGAGATGGAGACTGGAATGGTTCAACGACGATGTTCGCGTGGCCGGTGATTGCGGCAGCTTCGACAGTGCCGGTACCAGGAGTTCACGCGTTCCATGTTCTCTTCGTTGGCCCTATGGACTCCCAACAAAGTGGCTGTCAGAGTGAACTAAACGTTGCTGCAACCCAAGTCAACACATTCTGCATAAATATCGCACTGGACTCGTCAAATACTGCGTTAATATACCGACTATATTGTGTTTTGTTTTAGATAACTGTCGCAGTGAGCCAAGTGGCGATTAAACTCGTGATTCTGTGTTTTCTGTGCCCACCCGGACTGAGCCATAGAGCCAGTGATGTGTGATTCTGTGCCCCAAGACTGAGCTTTTAGGCCAGTGTGAAGTGTTAGATTTAAGTATTGTAAATAACTTTGTTGTGAAACCGCATTTAATCATGTTCATTTCTAAAATTCCGCATGCAACTGCATTTGCTATTAATATTATTTCTGTTTATTCCGTATTTGAAATTATATTAGGCTGTACTGTTTTGAATCAACCACTGTAAATAGTTCTTGAAAATTTACGTTTTGTGGAAATTTATTCAGTATGTATATATTTGTCTATTTTCAGTTCCACAATCCGCATTATCAGTAATTTTCACTTTCTAGTTTCTGACATTAAGTTTTTAAATGCAGTTGTATGTTCCCCGCTTATTAATATTTTGGTACTGTTCTCATTTAATTGCAATGACTGATTTATTAATTTATTTACAATGTTTTCTTGATGAGGATTTTTTTTTTGTTTATTAACATTGCTGAATAGGTCGTTGACCTTATTCTGTTTGTTTACTTTACAAACAACTGTTTATTGGTTTTGAGTTAAGATACTTTTTCTTTTTTCTTTTTTTTTTTTGAATAATTGTTTATTTATTTTACTGATTTATTTACTTCTAATGATTTTTCTTATTTTTACACTGTTATGTTGATGTTAATTTCTAATAGTTTTAAGGTACGTTGTTCCGCTGAGTTGCACTCAGTCTCTGATTTGATCCGCATCCGCATACAGTTGCATTTCCTTCTCGGATACTGAATTGTAAAAAAAAAAACTAATAGTTTTTTTTTATCCGAAGAAAGGGGGGGATGTAACGAACCTGCATTTTGGCCACCTGAAAATGCATTCGTTAATATGAATTTATTACGAATTGCTTCTTCTGATTAATTACCTGATTATTTCCCGCTTTATAACATTTAATCTGCTGCATTATTTTAAGGTTAAATGATTGTTTTGATTCTGAATAATTAATTAATTATTAATTGGTTGACAATAGTCAACCACCCGTGCCGCATTTAAAAATCGATAATCGATTAAGAGTACTTCCGCAACCAGATATCACGATTGGAATTTGGTGATAAAAAGTACTAACATGTGCATTTTTCACAAAAGTGCAGTTTACTGATTTGTTCTGTTGTTTTGTGACTTAACTGCAACTGCATTGTGATTACTATGTGTCCGCATTTATCAGAGTAAGTCACATTTATCTGATTTAATCGTAATTTCTGCATATTGAACATTGGAATGTGGTCAACCACGCCGCTTCCAAGTTCACCCCTGATTTTCTGAATATTACTGCACTTTATCCGCATCCGCATATATTTTCTGATGTGTGTTTCTGAGTCCTGATTCATTCGTATGAATCAACCCCGTAGATGAAGGGGTGAGTTATGTCGTCAACTGCATTTTATTTTACGTGAATCTGTCAATTTATTTTCTTTTCCAATTCTGAATTATGTTATTTTCTTTTCTTTTATCCTGAATAATTAGCCAAGGCTAATTATTCCAATTACATGAATTACCCCCCGCTCTTTTGGTACTTCTAGTACTCCACCGCTGAATTCTATAGTTTTTTGGGGTGTTTTTGACGTCATTATCTCTTCCGCGCGTACTCAGAATCCCTTCTCTGATTTCCGCATATAAAATCGGCTGCAAAGTGCCTAAAAATTCATTATTTTCTGACTGTTAAATTTCCGGAAGGGAAATCTGTGTCACCTGTCTGTCTGTTACAATTCTGTCTGTCTGCTGGCACTGTACATTTTTTTTTATCAAGTTTTGACTTTTAAGTTTCAAGTAGTTTCATTTTGGTTTTATTTTTGGGTGAATTGGTTTATTTTATTTCGACTATTTTCTTTCCACAATTTATTTAACTACGTGCTGTGAAATTGTGGTAACTCCGCTTTATTTCCGCATTGTGTATTTTCTGCATTTTATTTCTGCATTTTATTTCTACCGCATAGTGATTCTATTTAACGTACCTCCGCATAGTAAATATTTTGTCTGTAAGTTCAAATTGATTTTTTTTATTTCATAACGAGTGTTCATTTTTTTTGATTTATCAGTTTAAATAAATTAACTTGAAATTCAATTTATTTCTGTTTTCATTTTATTTCGGTACGTTTAATTAAATACGTTTATTTTGACCCCTGGATTGATTATTTCTTCACTGATTTTTACCCGCGGTACGGTTGGTATTTCACCTCAAAATACCTGGCGCTCGAGGAAAACAGCTCGGGTCCGCGAAAGTACGCCACAATGTCTAATACTAAAATAATAATATTTCACTTATTATTTAGATGGTTTAATTAATATCGAATGGTGTGGTCGAATGTATGAAGAAGAAACACTCACTTTTTTGAGGAATTTGCATAATACTAAAGATGTGCTTATGATTTTTATAGCAGCATTTACTAACTAAGGAATTAATTAAAGTCCCAAACATATGTACATTGAAGTAGGTAACCCATAACATATTAATTTTTAAATTGGAATGTTGATTGAACTTTTTTCTTACAGTTCCCTATTCGATGCTGGACAATGGATCAACGACATCCAAATACATCTCACTGTGAGCTGATCTACGATATAAAAGTGTCATTATCATGTGTTCTGTTAATATGTTGTATTATCTTCTACTTAGAATCCATGTAAATTAAGTAGTTAACAGTTGATTTTGTGAACTTGTCCATGCGAAAATAACTTTTATTTTAAATAAATAGGTTTTTTCTGAAAGTATTAACAAATAATGTTTTTATTTCACTTATTTTGCTCTAAACATCCTGTTTCTTCACAGATGAAAAATGTTTTTTTTTTGTAACATGCAAATTAAAAACAATAAACAGATCATTATAAACATGTAACTTATTTTCCGAAAAAAGTAAAAAAAAAATTGCTGTTGGATAGATGCGAACCAATAGCGTTAGCGTTAAACCACGTTTCTTTGTTCAAAATTGTTATATTCTCAATTATAAAAATCAATACAAGGTATAATGCATTTTGCAAATACCAGTATTTCAATATCTTGGCTTTCTTTAAAATTACCACAAATGTTTTAATACTATTGAATGGCATTTTTTGACCTCTTTCCAATGATATATAACAATATACCTTTATCATAGAAAATGTTAGAAAAAAGTCCATTTTTCCATAAGTCGAATGACATTTTTTTATATTTTTGGCATGTGTTGCATACCACTGAAAAGTCCATTAAAAATCCAGTCTTTTGATGGGTAACATGAATAATTTATTGTTTGTGGTTTTTGAGATAATTAAGAAAAAGTGTTTGATTTATTATACAGAATTAGGTAAATTTCTGGCTTATTCCTCATCTAAAAAATCCCATCTTTGTACGAAATGTTTTCATTTTTCACACTCTATAAGATAGTTAAAAAACATTTGTTGATATTAGTTTGATAAAAAAAAATATGTTGTAAAATCATGAAATAAATGCTTTTTAAACTTATGGTGGACAAGAACGCTTTTTGGGCAAATTTTTCATAAATTTCAATTTGTATAGTACTTTATTTTCTATATTTCTGTAGAGAATACAGTAGATATTTTAATAAATATTAAGATTAAATTTTTAAACATTAATTTAATTTAATTTAGATATATAATGGCAAAACGTTTCTTTTTGTTTAACAGAATGTTTAAAATTGGCGCATTTTTCGACCACTAAATTTTTAAAGTTGGTAACGGATGTAACTAGGAATGGTGACATAACATTAAAAATGACAGCATCTGTCAAAATATCTGTACCGGCTGTTTACAACAACATAAATGCTTTTAAAAGTATGTATTTGTAAGTGTTTAATAAAAAATAATGGCAGTGTCTACTGCACCGTCCGGGCGGCGAATTAACAAAGTATTGCTGCACCGTCCGGGCGGCCAATTAACAAACTTTTGCTGTACCGTCCGGGCGGCGAATTAACAAAGTTTTGCTGCACCGTCCGGGCGGTGATAAAATGAACTATTCCTACACCGTCCGATTGCCGTATTTGACAATAACTTTATTTCTCTACCACCCAGTAAGAAAAAAATAATTTGAAAAGGAGCTAGATAAAATGAAATATGTCTAAAAAATAAAAATGTTTAAAAAACAATAAACTTTTTTTTATTGATCTAATACAATTTGTATGTAATATATAAATATATTTTCATATATAGGTTTAAAATAATAAAAAAATAATTATCACATTTAAACAGAATAAAAACAAATATAATTATTATTTACATTTCATACAATACCACGAAGAGGTTGAAGTGGATGATGAGTTGTTATTATCACACTTCATGTGAATCCAGTGCAAACATGAATCGCATCTAATTACCGATTCGGAACTGGCTATTACTTCATCGCAAATAGAACAAAACCATCTAGCATTCTTTTTCTTATTTTGTTTCAGTGTTTTCAAAATATTACACATTTCAGATGGAAAAATTTTCTTTATTATAGTTAAGTTTACTTCCAATATTCTGATGTCAATTTCTTCTATTGGCTTTAAATCATCTTCATAGATATTTTTTTTCTCTCGGAAAGAGTTAACGTCTTTTATTATCCAATTTAAAATAATCTTTTCCTTTTTTTTGGTAAACCAAAAACTGTAGAATTTGCACCCTTGGGTCTCCCTCTGGCCTTTGCCGAAATTACTTTAACGTCTTTCAGTGCAATACCTAGATTATCCATTTCATGTCCTTCCACATTACTACTCGAATTTTGAAATGTATTTTCAGTGATTTTTTCTATTGCCTGAATTTCATCGACAGCTTCGTCGACAGTATTAGTACCCTGCTCAGTCTCAGTAACAATACTTGAACTTCCATTTTCCTGATTAATATCAGTATGTTTTTCTGTATTTTCCATCAATTCTTCTGTTAAAGCCGAAGTTAAAGCTATTGCACTTATATCACCATCGAAATCATAAATGTTATTTTGTAACATTTGAATAATTTTATCGAAAAACTCATTGACTTTATTAAAATCATTACCTTGAGCTTCAACCCCCAATGATGCCATCATTTTACATTTCGTAAATAAAATTTTATATTTTTCTTGGGCAGATAAAATTCTCTTTGGCTTATTATTCGAAACTGTCAGATCAGTTCTAGTTTCGTATTCTATTATTTCAGGTAATTCAATATTTGTTAATAAAGTATTATTATTAAGTAAATAGGTCATCTTCCATCTCTCAGGAATCAATTTTTCATCAAATAAAGGTAATTTCTCATAATTTCGTACAGCAAAAATGTGTTCGCAAGGCAGTTGCATAGAAGCATGAAAATAGCATGTACATTTATCTTTGGTCGTGGTATAAGAAACAGTAGATTTGTTCGAGTTTGTGCAGGTAAAATTTTCATCGTTTTTTTCTACTACTACTTTATTGAATAAGAATTGATTGTCCATTTTTTTGAATGCATACGGAGTTAAAATTTTTTGAAAATCATTTTTAAAGTCAGCTTCAGAAGTAGTTGTAGATCGTTTGTTCAACAAATCAGCTAAACGACTGTTTTGTTCATTTTGGAGAGAGTTTAGGATGGTTAAAAGTTTGTCTAGAAATTCTGTAAGAGTGGAATTCTTACTTATAACTTGTTTAAGTTTTCCATTTAAACATTCAACCCTGTTATTCGTCAAATTCAAAAAATTATTAGCTTAAGCACCCAAATACCACTCATTTTTTATGGACAACCAATTATTATCCAAGTAATTAAAAACCCTCTCTGGAATTGTATTTTTCATTTTTTCCACATTATCAGAAAATTCTTTATCATTTTTTGAATCTACCAGTTTTTGCAAATATTCGAATATGACTTGTCTATGAGACGCAGTAATTTTAAATTTGTCGCATGTAATTTCGTTATGAAAAACTTTTATAACGTGAAAGATGCAAAGCTGTAAATGAACGTGTGGAAATAATTCTCTGATTACTTCTCTTTCTACCATGTCTTTATCTGTTATGATTGTTTTTGTTTTGGTCCACTCGGGATTCTCTTTTTTTAAATTTTCGAGAAACCACGTTACGCTTTCTTTCCCCGTTTCCATTTTCATTGAGGATTAAGTATACGAGTGCTCGAATGTTTAATAATTTGTAGGTACCATCCATGCAGAGAAACTCTGGATAAGCTGCCATGGATGATTTCATTGAAGGTGTGCAAAACATCATACCTTTAAAATTGTTTTTCTCGTCAATTAATAAATGACAATTTGCGTCTGAAAATGAAATACATTTTAATGTTTTTACCTTAAATATATTTTTTTTTAATTTACCAAACTTGGAATGGATTTTGTCGCAGGCTTCTTCTATATTGTTATTGTATTTCCCTTTTTGTTCAGCCTGTAGGTTAAATAAATCCTTTAAAGTGATATTTTTGCCTAGTTTTGCCTCCAATTCCTCCCTTAACATATGCCTATTCACTTTCATGTTAAGCAATTTTTTTGTTTCTTCCTTCACCTCCGGCGGTAGCTGCCTTTGCTGTGGTAAAGCCTTAAATAAACTCTAAAAAATGTTAATGTTAAATTGTGAAAGTTGAACATCCTTGTATAATCAAATATCTTATATTAGTTTTTATTATTTAATTATTATACCTCACAAATTGTGTGATTATGAGTGTTTTCCACACTGGTCACTACAAACTCTGTTCCGTTTTCAGCAACTGAAACTCGAATTCGGGCTTGGCAAGGCTCTTCTTTTTTTAAAGTTCTGTAAGTAGTTTTTGAAAGTTATAATTCAAATATGTATATTATATGTTACAACTGACTTTGTTTGACGAATTCCTGAACCTCTGCTCACAAATTGTCTGCCTCCATGAATGCATGCCCATTCTACTTGATAGAATTTGAGTTTTGGATCCAAGTACCTTTTCGTCTTTTTCGCACCTGCAGCAACACTTCTAGATCTCTTTTGTATAGTTGAACAAAATTCTTTTTCGACGATTCCTCAATTTTAATTTCAATCTCTTCAAAAGTATTGAATCGGTCCCCTTTTACTATCCCCAATGGAACATCCATTATTGTTGAATAACTAGGTAGATGTTTATAAAAATATGAAATGATTTTATCTAAATATGTAATAGGTAGACTTCCACAAAATTGAAACTTACCTTAACTCTCAATAATCACTAAAAACGCGAGCTGATACGTATATTATCTAATGAATAATTATTAAATTAGTATTCACATGACTTAATAATATTGTAACAATACAATACAACATACCAACGACAACGACAACTTATTCATTTCTTTCGAAAAGCGCCATGCGACATTAAAATATATCCTGCGATATTCACGCTTATAACTCAATAATATGTATTAAGAATAAATAGGTTACGGCGTAAATTTTCTGCCGGAATAAGCGAGAAAGAGTGGAAGTTAAAAGAAAACATTTGTATTCGGGAACGAATAAATATATCGTTTATTATCTATTTGATACTGCTCTAAATATTCAATAACAACTTTTAAACGCTGATCCTTAATTATTAAAAATTGTTAATTGTTCTAGATTTGCCGATTTTTTAATCCTTCAATGTTATTATAGAGGAAAGTTGTCAATTACCTACTGCAGTCGGACGGTGTAGGAATAGTTCGTTTTATCACCGCCCGGACGGTGCAGTAAATTTTGTTGTATCACCGCCCGGACGGTGCAGCAAAACTTTGTTAATTCGCCGCCCGGACGGTACAGCAAAAGTTTGTTAATTGGCCGCCCGGACGGTGCAGCAATACTTTGTTAATTCGCCGCCCGGACGGTGCAGTAGACACTGCCAAAAATAATATTATTTTATTGTTTTAGATGGTTTAATTAATACTGAATGGTTTCAAAATGGTGTAGTCGAGAGTGTGTGGAAGAAACACCCGAACAGTGGTCGATTGCAAATGTTCAATGTTTGGGTTGAGTGAATGTTTTGGACGATTATATCCATTGAAAATTACTAAATTGAAGAACCCGTCTTATATTCTTTGACGAAACGTAATGTATTTAATGGTAATTTTGCTTTAATAATTTTATTTATACATAGTGTTTTAGGTGATACAAACCACGTCTTCAGGGATAAATGGCTTAGAAGAATTTGATTTTCTGCGTAAATTTGAACAATACATAAATGAAATGATGAGGTAATTGCATTATGTATGATGCTGTACGGCTTCACATCATCAGAAATTACACATTTCCAAGATATACGATTGAATTTTAAATAAACAAATTTTTCGTTACAGAGATGGATTATACACAACCTATAGAAAGATAAGGATAGGAAATTTATAAAACCAATTCACTGATTCACAGCCAGGATAAATCGTTTGAAAAAGTTGTAGACTAAAAGGGGAATTGGGAATAATGAGAGGAATACTTTTGTCATCCTTGGTCAAAGATGTGTAATGTATTGATGTATAAATGAATATAGATTAATAAAAAATATTTTCATAAAAAGGGTCTATTTACTTATGTATCTAATATTGCATAACACAATAAAAATTGATTCTTAACACACTTAAAAACTAAACGTATATATTCTTTACAAAAATAAAAATAATTTTAACATGTTTTTCGCTGAACCTATAAAATCTACTAAATCACGATTATCACGAATATAAAGCAATGTATGTTATCGTTTAAAGATCATTGCCATCAGATTTATGCTGATTATGTATCCATGTTTTTATTTGTGGGGGCGTCCTATTCTTTAATTCTGGGTTCGCATTTATCACTCTTTTAATTTCGTTCATCGACGGTAGCGTCTTATTCTTAAATGAATCTCTAAAATGTGTACGGATTATTTGTTTTTCTGCGTTGGACTACCGTTTCCTTGTGATTTTGGGATAAAGTGATTGACACTTTGTTGAACGATTTTTATAGTCTTTTGTTTTGTCTAAAATAAATGTTTGTTAATATTATATTGTGTAGAGACATTTGGAATCATTGTGTTACCATTTTCCTGATCAATCATTCCACTGGCGTTACAAACAGTTGTGTTGGTCTGTGAAAACCAATTAATAGAGTTCTGTTTGTTTTCAAAATCGCTATTAGAATCTCCTTCCGAATCTGAATCTGAATTAGCATCACTTAATGTAAAATCTGGATCCTCATCTGAATTGTCTTCAAATTCTACGAGATACGTATAAAATAAATCCGTTAATGATATATTAGACAATTTACTAAACAAAAATGCAGACCAGGTACAGAGTAATTTTCCAATTCTCCATCAGTATTTTCATTTTCTTTTTTTACTTTATCGTTCATACTGATTTTTGTTAAATCCACGTAACATCTTCTTCTTAAACATTCATCTGTTATCAGCTTGCTTTTAGTTGGCAACATTTTGATATTAACTACAAAAACTCAAAATGCAAAATTAGTGCGTCACGATTTAAACAAGACCAGACGTTAGATTACTGAACTTGCAGAATCTTCTTATTGGTCACCTCATAGACCATAATGCAATAGTAAACATGGAGGGAAATTCGAATTTATAGCATAACCGATCTTTAAGTACATAAATACAATTATTTTTGTGGAGAAAAATATACTTCATTGTCAAATAAAACAAGACAAGCAAAACGAACGTCCACGAAAATAATAATTTTTCATTAATAAATGATATGTTTATAAATTCGATTTACCCGCCATTACTATTGCATTATGCAGGTTTCCTCTCAAACCGGGAAAGATACAAAATTAATAAGATCGATGTCTCTGCAACGACTTTTTATCCAACGGCGAACAAAAATCAATCAGCAAAATTCGTTACACAGCACTCAAGGTAGCTTGGGCTAGTAGCGGGGTAAACGGGTATAGTTCCAGAGTTCTGATTTTATTTTATTGGACTTTAGAATGAAAATAACTCAAATAAGACTCAAAAATTAACAAATCAAATTTATTACATTTATTGATCAATACTATTTGATTGCATTAATATTTAACTAATTAATTAAATGAAATTAACAAATAATAACTGTTTAATCAGGCCCTTTGTAAGAGTGCGAGACTAATGTGGGTTTATGTTAAGGTGATAACATAAGGGTTGAATCAAACTAATCGTTGTAAGGAACTAGTCTAATTGATTTATACTAATTGAACTTGATAATATATACTTAAAATTTGTCCAACTTATATGACGTAGGTCAGGTAACAACAATGGTAAACAAATTCAGTTTTGTTGCAGCTCTTTTAATCGTATGTTGTACCATTTTATCTTTACAAACTTTTTAATCAATTTTAAACATTTTAACTTATTGATTTCACATTTTAATTAATTTATTCTGTTTTTAATCTGTTGTGTTGTTATATTTTTAAACAATTTAAAGGTTAAAACATACTAACAATTTTTAAGTTAGTATGTGTTGTCGAATTATATTCGTCATCCATCTTACTATAATTTGCCTATTTGATGTAATGTTCATTTCATAAACAGTTTTTGGTGAGTCAAACTTTTGTTACAATTGTATTACAATAATTATATAATGACCATTTTGTATTCATACAGCCCTGAAGATGGGGTTAATAAATTGTCCCGAAACGTCGGCATAAAACTGCATTGAATTTTAATTCCATCCCCTACCACCCAAGAAAATTCGTTCAACTTATTGTAGTCGGGATAAGATATTGGTTATAAAAAAAAAGACAGCTAGTTTCATCACATTCTTCTCTTAAAATATAATAATACGAATCGATGTTGTTTCCGATCGTCGAATTTAAATTATTGTATTAATCATTTTTCAAGTGTTAACATTTGTGTTTTTGTTCGTTGTGTTTAATACAACACTTAAAATTGTTGTGTGACTTTTTTATTTTTTCTTCAACTTGAAATTCCTAAACCTAATATATTCATATATGTACAGGGTGTTCCAATTAAAATAAGAAAGTTATTCGTGTTTAAATGTCGACAGAATGTAACCGCGCATAATAAAGACCCAGTATATAAAAATTACAATCAAATTAGATGGTTTGATAGCTTAAAATTGCGAGAATGCACTCCGAAAGTTTCAATTCAAAATTCCAATTATGAAAGTTGTTAGAGTTTTTTTTCTAAAGCTCTGCAAAGAGCAAAATTTTACTTAAAATAATTAATATTTAGAAAAGTACAAAGTTTGGGGGATTGGTACCCTGCATGAAGTCATACTAAAATTTGCTGTAGAATCCAAAAATAAAATAAAAATTGGGGCATTCCATTTTAAGTAACAGAGTTAGTGTCTACTTCAGGTATAACCGGAAGTGCTAACCATTTAAAAATATTTTCCATCGATCAGCCCCTCTCGATAACATCCGTAACCAAAATTTAAGGTTTCTAGCTTTTACGGCTTTCCAGATATCTACGGCGGGAGGTTTGAAATGGGACACCCTATATAGGTAAGGAAAATGGTTTAATTTACAATTTTGTAGCAATATTTCTCATACAAATTTCTTTAAGAGGAAACATGGATATAAAAAACAAAAATAATGACCTGTAATGTCGGTAAAAAGTTGCTCCTTTAACACTGGATTCAGCGAAATGAAAAAAAAAAACAAGGAGATAGAGGAAGAAATTCTAAGAAACCAGTTAGAGTTTTTTGATTATTTATTTCAAAAAAGAGAAAAAAAACAAATAAACTTACGTTTTTTTTGACAGATCAGCACTCGGATCAGCCTTTTCAAGTTTCCTCATCAAATACTTTTTTTAACACAAAAATTCAAAAAACTGTATTTAACAAAAGTAAGATTTATGTTTTTCCTTTCTTGTTATGAAATATAAGTCCTGAAGGTTAAATGATGCTGTTAAAATCCGACTTTGTAATTATACTGAAATTTAACAGCATGCATTTACATCAAATCTCAGTGTTTAAAAAGGTTAAATTTTAACAACATCACCTGAATTTTTTCTCTCAATTTACGAAGAGAAGAGGCCCTTGTAACTCTGTTGGAATACTACTTCGAGTGCCGTACAGAGCTGCAGCATTTTCTTCTCAAGAGATGTTTCCTTTATGAGAACCGGAACGAAACTGTTGAATTTTGCATGTGCATCGCCTTTTATACCCTGTACCCTCTCCACACTCTAGTGATTTCAGTGATTCCAAATATAAGAAAATGAAATCACTAATTTCAATCATTGACATTCATTGTCAATTTTTTTTTGGTTTATTACCTTGGCACAACTATGTTTCAAAACTTTGTCATGATAATTAAATTTCAAGATTTGAGAGGTCAGTGTCAAACGATGTCACAATTTATTTCATACTATTTTCTCATTTATTGGTCAGCAACCAAACTTCAAAATTTGAAGGCTTACTGTTTTGTCAAATTTTTGAAGTTTAGAAGTGCCAACTAAATGGATTCAACAAAATAAAACTATTATTTTCCACAGTCATTAATGCTGGCACTATATAAAATTACCCTAAGTTAAACAATATCGGTAAAAATCATACTATTTACATTTTTAAATAAACAATTTCGATCAATATGAGTCTTGCCTTATTCTTTATGATTAAAACTGTAATCTAAATATTAAGTATAATCTGATTTATTAATTAATAAACGGAAAAAATTACAAAAATAAAACCGAATATTTCCGAATAAAACCTAGAAACTTGAATTGTCAACCAATATGACGTCACAATTGTGCGAGAGATAGCTTTAACCTGAGCAATAGCACACAATTAAACAAGTACAATTCCAAAATAAATAATATGATATAATGATTTACAAGAATATTAATTACGAGTATTTAGATAAATAATTCGAGGCATACACCTATTTCTACAATACAGCTTTATTAGTTACAGTAATTGTAAAGCAAAGCAAAACAGTTATTATATTAACTTTTAAATAATATACCTACATATATATAACCTACATCATAAAGAAAATGAGATATGAAAATTTAATTTTGTGTTTAGTGACACATTGCATCATTTTTATGTGTTCATCAAGAATCCATCATTTAATGTTCATTTTCTACGAATTGAGAAAAGAACGAGACTACTGCGTAAAAACCCTTAAAAATCTATACAAAAATATTAGCTGAATTCAAAGTTTCAAATGATATTGAACAAACCTTGATCCACACAACATTCGAAATTCTGATTCCAGCAAAACATACAAATTCAATACTGAATTTATGGTTTATCGACATAATTTGCAATAATTTCATGTTGGATTTATCCAAAACATATATGGGAAACGTCGATAACATTTGAAACAGCTCTTCACTCTACAAATAATCTAAAATAAAAAAAAATTAATAGTTTTTTGGTAGGACTTACTTCAGATATGATATTTTCACCACTATCTGCCATTAAATAAATTAAAAAAAAAGCTAAAGCTAAATTTGTAAGCATTAACGGATTCGATGGTGGGCTAATTTGCTATAATGAAAATTTTTAAATATTATTTTTCTTTATTCAGTAACTTTTTAGCACTTCTCTTACTGCTAGGAGGAATACTAAAGTTGAACACATAAATAACACGCCGCTCATATATAAAAATGGCATTGGATAGTATAAGAATCTCTGAAGTTCGATTTTACTATTAATAATGACATTGTAGTGAATTATATAAGACCTCAGTTTGTGAAAAATTTCTTTTTGTGTGTTTTCTTGATGCTTCTTTTCAAAATTCACCTTATAGCAATTGTCAATGATTTTTTGAAATTCACAATTTAATATCATCATTTGAAATTTAATTTCATAGTTAATAAGACTTACAAACCAGGCACTATTAAGCGTTAAAAACACAACGTAAGAATAAACAAAGTAGAATATATAATTAAAAAATGTGTTTAGATGATAAGAACGGAAATAGAAATTGTTCAGTTTTATGGTAACGAATATGTATTCTTCATCACCAGACGGAATTACCATTAAAAGCGTAGATAAAAAACCTAATGTGAGACCAAAATAAATTTTATACAACAATACATTTCCTTTTTTGTAAATCTTGATTCTGAGTAACTCATTTATCATATCGATTTGTTTAAATTCTTTCCAATATTTGTGTATTAAATTTAGCAAATGATCAGCTCCAAGGATATAAATGAAAACCATCAATAATGGCTGGAATTAATTTAATCCAGTAATGGATTTTCATTGTTTTTAAGAAAGTATTTACGAACGTATAATGTTAAAGTTGACGAAAATAAATGGTTTATCTCAATATCCATAACATTATGCCAGTAGTATAAGATTAAAGTGAAATTTAAACTCCAATAGGCAAGGACTGAATAAAAGAGTATTTTCGTTGGTTTTATGCCATAAATCATGAAGAACAATGCAAGAAGAAGGTGAGTAGCTTTGGTGTGACCTATTAAAAGATTTTTTAAATATTCAAATACCTATTTGCAAAGTAAAGAATGACCTTTTAAAGGGTAATCGTAAATTCCGGATAAATAAGATGCGATTTTTAAGAGAGGCATGTTGACAATGAGCATTTATTCCTGGCTATGTAATATTGAAAAAAAAGTAATCGATGATTAGAACATTTAAAAAATGATCGATTACAAAATATCTATGGAAGGAAAGTTAAAGTATAGTTAGATATACATTAAGAAGCCATTATCTATTAAATGAAAAAATGTTTATTAATTAAAAATGAAATAAAAAATGTGTATAGTGCTTTTCTAAACAGCTAATATTATCTTGCCTTAATATCAATATTAATACATAATTTCTAATAATCCATATTAAATATAAATAGGATCTATTTACATTATTTCAGATTAAATCAGGACATATAGGTATACGAAATGTTTCAATTACAAGTCAGTAAATTAAATTACTTATAAAATATAATGAATACCTGAAAATCCGAAAACACTAAAAATTAAACAAATTTAAATTTAACAACGTACTCTATCACAAAAAAGCGCCTGTGCAACTTGCCTGAAAAAATGTATTGGATTCTACTTTAGAGTTTGGATAGATGTACTATAAGTGCTTATTCACAATAGAAATAAGAAATATTAAGCCATCATAGATAAGATTTACATATAACACACGTTAAACTCTTTAAAGCTATGAAGGTGACCGCAATGCTTATATGCTACACTTTAATTATATTTCGTATCCCTTACCAATCCTATTTACCGAAGTGGCAACTACATTTGTATACCTACTTACCTATTACCTCAAATATCAAAGTACACACATATCTTGGTATGTACATATGTACTTACGAAACCATGGGTTGTTTTTGAGTTTTTTATGAATTGTATTTATTTATATAAACATTCCTTCAAATTCATAATCATTTATACAAATTACTATAAATCACATAGTAACAAATTGCTAGTGGGTAATATGTTATAGTTTTAAGTATAAAATACAGAAATATTGTGGCGTGTTTTCATCGACAGGGGAGGATGTCTCTAGCGCCAGGTGTTTTTAGGCCCGAAACACCAATCTGTACCGCGGGCGTCTTTCAGTGGAGAGGCCTTCTGAACAAGGATCGAAATGAAAGAGGAAATCGCAATTAATTATTTATTGTTATTAAATAAAAAAAATATTTACTTTACTATTTCGCGTTTTCTATAAATTCAAAGATTCAACAAAAATTATACAAAGGATTATTTAAATTTACAGAGGCAAAAAAGAGGAAAAAGTAAAATATAAAAATGAGGAACAAAATATCTGTCTTAAAAATGTTAGTGCAAGAGTTTATATATTGAGAAAAATTAAGAGGTATTTTGAGTAAGCGCAAACAGGAAAAATTCCAAGAAAACATAAAATTTGAGAGATGTAGGTGCTGTTAGTACGAGGAGAGGTGGGCAATTACTGTTGTAACGAACCTGCATTTTGGCCACCTGAAAATGCATTTCGTTAATAACGATTTGTTGTCTGATTTATTACCTGATTACTTTTAGCTGAATATTTCCGGCTTAATTTATTTAATTCTATTCTGCATTCAATCTTTATCTGTATTTATCGACACATTTAATCTTCTGCATTATTTTAAGGTTAAGTGTTTGTTTTGATTCTGAATAATTAATAGCCAATTAAGACATTGACCATAGTCAACCACCTGTACCACGTTTTTTAATTTGTAAACGGGTGGAAACTTCCGCTACCAAAATTGCCGAGTGGACGGTCTAACGAAATTTTTAAAATTTATTCCGTAAAATTAACCGACCCAACAACATATATTCTTCAAGACGAAGACGGTCAAATTAGTAAAGGTGGATTTTATGAACAAGAATTACAATTAACAAAATATCACGATATTTACCTTGTACAGAAAATATTAGGAAAAAAACAGAATGGTAGAAAACTATATGTGAAATTTTTGGGAGTTAATAAGAGGGGGTGGATAGATAAAAAGGATTTAGTTTAGCAGTATTAGAGTAGTATCGATTTGCAATGGCTTTTCATGCAGCTGGTTTAATATTTTTAACGTTCAACATTAAATTCAACATTTTACACGGCCGTACCACAGAACACAATTGACGCATTAATATGTCGCGATTTTAATGGGACAAAAAACGATCTTTATCCATCATCGTGGATTCGAATGGAACAAACTACTACAAATAACGATTTATTGTTGTATAATGGTAGATTGTGAAGCAATGGAAGAATCTACGAAACGTCTATAAACATCAATAAAAACATATCGTTTTTGAATTATAAACTAAAATTTTTTCAAAAAAATGGCTCCATGATTGAATCAGATGATTGGCATAAAATTATTATAAATGAATGTAAACTAGATGATAAAAATACAAATTGCGACACTGTCTGTGCATTAAATTGGAGAATTGGTTTTATACTATCAACTGTTTTATATTTTTTATCTATTGTGTCTTTAACATGGTATTATTATATATATTTAAAATAATAACGATTATAAAACATTGTAACAATATATGTATATAAATAAAAAACACTTTTAATTTTATTTAGTAAACTTTATTACATGTTCGAGAGCGGTATACTCGACAAATTGAAAAAAAAGAGTGGCACATTTTTAATTATAATTATTGCGGCCCAAATACTCAGCTTGAGGATACGCTTGCTCGAAATAGCCAACCAATAAATAAATTGGACAATTTTTGCAAGGAGCACGATATTTTCTATTGGAAAAATTAAGATTTGACTGATAGACATAGGGCTGATAAGACATTTGGCTAAACAAGCATTGGATCGATTTAAAGCAAAAGATTCGAATCTAAAAGAAAAATTAGCTTCATTATTAGTAGCTGGTGCAATGAAAGTAAAACCATGTTGGGCTTTGGTCACCATTAGAAATCTAGAGTGAATAAAACAATAGGTAGAGGTATCAGATGAAGAAAAGGTGTAAAGAAAAGAAGGTCGGGAATAAAAAAAATTATCGGTAAGGGTATTACTTTCAATCAGGCTGTCAAAAGAGCAAAATTGACCTTGAAAAAACAAAAACCAAACAGCCTTGAAGATGCTGTAGCGATTGCTTTAAATGCAAATAAAGATAGGAAAGGTAAAAAGAAACCGTCTAGAATTATACCCATTTCGAAAACTAGGGGATTTATAGGGGCCATATTGCCTATACTAACGGCTGCTAGTTTGCTCGGCTCTTTGGGCAGTAGTGATTCAAACATTGTTTCATCAATAAAAAGGGCAAATGCTGCTAAAGAAAGTTTAGAGGAGAAAAAGAAACTTAACAAGAGGCTAGATTCAGTTGCGATTGGAATGGGATTATATTTAAAACCATATAAAAAGGGATATGGTGTTGCATTTAAAAAAAATTCCATTGACATTGCCAAGACATTCATTAACAAATATTGAAATAGAAAATTATGTTAAAAAATTAAAAATCCCCCACTTTAGAGGGATATTTATGTTAAATAGTTTACCGGCCGTTGTTAGAAAAACTGTGGAGTGTAGTATAGTCAATTTAGATAAGAGTAGTGGGGATGGAACTCATTGGGTTTCCTATATAAAAAATGGTAAATCTGTATTATATTTCGATTCCTTCGGTAATCTTCCACCACCGTATATATTAGTAGATTATTTAAATAGTTCGGGACCAGTAACGATTAAATATAATTATAATAATTTTCAAAATTTCAATAAATATAATTGTGGACATTTATGCATAAGATTTTTATATAATAATATGTGGTAAAATGACTACTTTTACACTCAGCGGAAATACAACCATTTTAACATCCTATTTCGACCCACCCATTGATCTGAATGACGACGATTATGAAATCGGCTTAGTAAACTTTGAAACGTACAATTGTATTCCGAATATAGATGACACTTGTAATTCGATAAAAATTGGTAACAATAATATAATTATACCTGAAGGGGCCTACGAATTTGATGAACTGAAAAAATTAATTGATAAACAAATTGACGATTTTAATAAAAACCTTACTAGAAAAATTCAATTTGATTTGGTGGCAAATACAACAACTTTAAAGTCGGAAATTTTTTGTAACTATATTGTAGATTTAAGCGAAAAAAGCTCAATTGGAAAAATGTTGGGATTTGGAATTATTGTTATTAATGTAATGAGTGTCGAATGTAATATATTACATGGGAATTATTATAATGGGAGAAGGAGAGTCACTCTATTTACAATTTTACTTTTAGTAATCCATTCGGGTTTCGAGAAACCATTATTCAGGACAACGTTATATATTTTCCTCTAAACACTAAAAAAATACATTTTATCGAATTAAAAATAGTCGATTAAAATGGGGATTTAATAAATTTACGAGGAGAAAGGGTCTCTACAAGAATACATTTGCGTAGAAAAAATCAGCGATGTTCATAAAAAAAATTGTGCACTATATATAGACAATAAATGATTTTATTTGCTCAGTACAAATTTATATATTCTCCCACAATAAACACAGAATTTCTAGTTGATTCTTATAACAATGGTTATTAAATACAATAAGTCATATATAAATAGGAATAATTTATTAAATTCGTGTAGTACTGCAAAATCTTTTAAAGGCAAAGGTTTTACAAAATCAAATAAAAAATTTTTACAATCTTTCGGATTAACTATTTTAAAAAATAATGGACGATAGCTTAAATGTATTGGAAACACCCCTCTTTGATAATTCAATAAGTAGATTAGAAAAACATTCATATTACCCTTATGAAACGATGAAATTAGAATAACTGTACCCCAGTCGGAAGTTTTAACTTTGCCCAGCGATTCATATATGTATATATTTAGAGGAAACGGTTCTTCAAAATAGGGATCATAAGCCCTCAGTAACCGCCAAATTAGTAAACAATTTTGTGCCTTATTTGTTTGAAGAAATTAGGTATGAATTAAATGGGAAAATTATTGAGTCATGTCATTTACCTGGAATAATATCTACGGTCAAAGGTTTGCTATCATTTTCAAGTGGCGAGTCGGGAATCCTTTCATATGCAGGCTGGAACGTAGATGATACCTGTTACTATCATCTAAATGAGGGGCATTTTTCGGTGTGTGTGCCTTTGAGAACATTATTAGGATTTGCCGAGGATTTCAAGAAAGTTATTGTTTTCATGAAACAAGAATTAGTTTTAATTATTAGATTTATTTAGAAGCAACACTAATTTAAATGCCATGTATGATATAGGTACGGACCCTGTAACATTAAACATTAAAAAAATTGTTTGGAGAGTTCCCATTGCTGAATTATCGGACTACTGCAAATTAAAACATTTACAAGTTATAGACAGTGGCTGAGAATTATCTATTTTCTCACGTCAATGGAATCTATACACAATTCCGGAATTACAAATATCAAAAGATTTTGATTGGGTAGTAAAATCTTCTACCCAATTAGAAAAGCCCAGATATGTAATATTCTGTTTGTCTATTGATAAAAAGTATAATTTAAGAAAAAATATGAGCACATTTGATCATTGCAAATTGACAGATATTAAATTATTTATAAATTCAGATTGTTTCCCATATGACAATTTATAAGTGGATTATGAGCATAACAATAAGTCAAAAATATATGAGATGTTCGCGAATTTCCAACGTTCTTATTATGATAAACCAAACCAGCCTATGGTGGATAAAAAATTATTTAAAACAATATGTTCCTTTGTCGTGTTCGACATATCACGCCAGAAAGAATTGTTAAATTCAAACTCCTCACTGTTAGATCTGCGCATTCAATTTTCATTGAAGGAAAATGCCCCACAAAATACAACCGCGTATGCCTTAATTTTATCAGACCATATATACTCATATTCGCCTCTAACAAAATTAGTCAGATCTATGTAATCGTAAACGATGAACATTGTTAGAAAAGACGATAAATCCAAGATCGCTTTTGTAGATGTTTTGGGTTTCAATATAAATAATACCTATTTTCCTAAAGAATTAACTATTTTAAAGTCTTGTGAATGTGGTTGTGTTTCCTGCGATAAAAAATATATAAAACATTATTTATTTGAACCGGATATAAAATTTGAATATCTAAATAATTAAATTAAAACACAAATACGTGATTGCACTAGAGAAATATGCGGCCTTAATTGGAATTGTAATGATAAACACAGAAAAGACTACTTTGACTACAAGTATTTTGTGGGAATTCTAAAAAGCGAATTAGAAAGTATGGATAAAATATTTGTCACCACCAGAGAAAAGGGACTATCTACGACAATTTGTATTTTTATGCCCAACAGTTCTCAATATCGAAGGATATGATTTTAGTAACGAGGAAATAGGAAATTGTGGATATCACTTTATAAATAATATAATACAACCAGCGTTTTATTAAAAATGCAAATTTTTTATAATAACTTGTTTACGTGTTAAATTATAGCATTTTTATTGATATTTGTTTGAATAAAATATAATAAATTGTTTTAGCTATTGTTTTTTTGTGAGCTCCTTTTTATTGCGAAAACAATAATTAGAGAACAACTTTCGCATTCAAGGTGAGGATCGGATGCGTCACTTAATATTCCGTGCCACAGTTATGTAATGTGTCGTCATCTAATACATGCAAATTCTCACAATTGTCTATACAACTTATAAATTCAATAACGAGAGTCTTCTTTTTAAAAAGTTAATTTTATTTTACACACAATGTAATATTCGATAATACACTTGATCAATTAATAATTAATACAAACAAATGGATTGCATATATAATATAAAAGTTAATAGCTCGGCAACTGTACGATACAGTTAGCTAGAGAGGAGAATAATCTCTGAATTCCCTTGTCTATTAAAAGTGTAGTTTAAGTCCGTTGTCTGTTACCTTTTGCTGACTACAGGGTTTTATGCTTATCCTGTTTACAAGCGTTATTTCATAGAACAAGAATGATTAGAAGTACACGTGTAATGAAATGTTCGCGTAATATTATATGGATTATCAATGTCATTATTTATGTGATGACATTGAAAGAAATGCTTCTTTATCTTTATGGGAAACAACGGATTGAGGTACATAACTTACATACGTAAATAAGATGACGAATGCACACGTGTAGTGAGCAGAAGCATTGGAGCATTATTTAATTTGATATTCATTTAACATCTGAATAATGTTATTTTTTTTTTTCAATTGCAAGTGCATTTCCTATGCCTACCTATTTTCAGTATTTAACTAATAACGCCATCTATTACAGATTGCTCAAACTTTATTTTCAAAAATAACCGACTTTTTGGCGAATTTTTTTTTACACAGGGGTAGATCTTCAACAGGGGAAACTTTTTTATAAAGGCTGTTTTTTATAGGGGTAGGGGTTGGGGCAAGGGGTGGAATTTACTGCAGTAGTGACCTTTTTCCTCCACTGGAAAGACTTGTCATTAAAATTTAATCGGATTTGTATATATTTAATTAGTTATTAATGAAAAAAATTTAAATTATAGCAAAATTCGGGATTTTAATCACATGGGGTCTGACGGTCTGACGTAACGAACGAACATCGAATGGTGGAGGGAGTTGTTTGTTGGTTCGCTCCTAACTATAATTTAACCTGAAATCGTGCAGGTAGAGTACAAGTTCAGGTACCAACGAAATAAGCGATTAAAAGTTTAAGAATGTCGTTTCATTTTGAGAGCATCGTGTGTGACGTCACGAAAGAATCGGCTCAAGGTTCGATCGTAGCCGATAGCATGTCGGATTTTTAATTTTTAATAATTAATTAAGCGAAAATTACAAACATTTAACCCCTCCAAAATTTACCATAATGTTTTGTATTCACCAGACTTTGGATAAAGATATATTTCAAAAATTAGTTTAGAGCTCTTTTGTCCAATATTTTAACTGTCAGAATTATGGCCACATATCCGTTGCTTGTAAACTAAATCCGGTGTGTGTTAAATGCGCGGGTAAATATAAACTAGTTGACTGTCCAGATAAAAATACTGACAAACTGAAAAATTGCAAATCAAGACAAAAAAGGTATAAAAACTACAAAAAATCCACAAACTAAAGAGGTAACGCAACACAATACTAAAATGGGTAACGAATTCGGAGTAGTAAAACAGGCTAATGTAATTAATTATCCTGTTAAAAATACAAATTAATAAATCTCAGATTCCGGGACCTAGTAGCGCAGGTAACAATACAAGTAGGGAAGCAATTAGATTGTACAAGAAAGTAGTTGTTAATGAAATGAAAAATAAGAAAAAGTCTCCAGCACAAATAGCTAAGGAAATTCTTTCGAAGAAGCAAAATATTTTAGAAACAAACAACAGAAAAGAAATTAATCAAGTAAAAACAACACAATTAAAAACGTCTGCCAATAATATAAATAAAACAAAAGATATTCCAATAATAATCAAATTAAATTGTCACGCACTTTTCCGTAGTTACTCTTTTTCGCGACAAAATCCGACTAGGATTGTGGGTTCACTTAAACTAGAAAGAGCAACAAATGAGTAACTACAATAAGAAAGAATAACAGACGAAAGGAATACGCGATAATTTGGCAAAGACAATCACAAAATAAACCTCAAAATGTAGAAATAGAATGTAACGGGTTTAATAACTCTAATTCAATATAAACAGCTAAACCGTTCCACGGTTTGCCAATAATAAACTTAAACTCGACTTACTTTCTTACTTACTTAAACTCTATGCTCAATAGTAAACTTACTTATTTAATGCAAATACTGCTTGAACTATTCGTACGTACGAAATGATTACTTAAAACTAAGTAAAAGGAGATAAATGGTCAACAAAAATGTACACAAAAAGTGCACCAAAACGGTAGTGACTGAAGGTCAAATACATACTCTTAAAACTAACACAAAAAGGTACCGATCAGACGGAACGGTACTTATACAATAATGAACTCAAAAATAACTTAAACTAACACTTAGCTGTACAACTTGAGAAGGAGTGCATGGACTTCAATAAGTTTACTAAATGTCGGGACGTCCTCCGAGATTGCGGGATGTTATAAAAGGGTTTCCAAAGTACTCTGGCTCCTTTCAATTGATGTTGCATGCCAGCGACATAGAATATTTACAACGTATTACAGGGAACGGGCCCGGTAAATTTATCCAATCAAGACTGTATCGAAAAACTATAAACTATCCAGAAAGAGACTATCCGAAAGAACCGTCCATAAAAAAAAGAAACTATCTAAAAGAAAGACCTTCCAGAAAAAATACTATCCATATAAACCCAACAAATAAAAACGACAAGTTATTTTAATTATTCTCCACGCAAATTGTTACTAACCTCTCTGCGAGGGTCCACAAAACTCAAAAATGAATATATACAAATATCAGCAACATACAAATGCCGAAATGAATGGCCTAAACAGAAAAAGAAAGAATTTGTTAAGAAAATTTTCACATGTTCAGACAATGACTTACTTGATTAAACTTTATCCCATAAAAATGATCAAACTCAACGAATATGTGTCCACTCAATTGGACAATCAAAATACACGAAAAATATTAAGTTTTTAAAAGAATAAACTGACAAAATTAATCCGCTTAACAGCGATGATTTCAGAAATCACTTCAGTACGTATTATCACTCTTAATCAGTAATCGCCATTGTCTTCTAACGGAAAACAAGGTACCAACATAATCGTCTGAACATGCTAACAAATTCCAAATTCCTTCTAATCATAAAAATATATTCAAAGTGTCACCAAAATTTAGAGAATAATTAAAATTACACATCGAGCCTAAAACTAGCCCTATTTTAAACAAAAAAACCCACTGAAACTCAATCAATTGATGCACAAATTAATAAAAATAGAATTAAAATTCGAAATAAAGCTTCAACCAGTACACAAGAAATTGATAATTTTAATGCTAATGTAAATGTTAGTAATGTTTCAGTAATTAAGGACATTATAGATATTATCAAAGATTTAAATGTAATGAAAATATTAACAATAGTAAAAGAAATAGTTCTTAATTAAAAAACGCAAGTAACACAATGGATAAAATCATTATAATAGTCGAAGCTACGGAGTGAAACTGGCCTCCAAAACCAAATTTGGCAACGTCGCAATTTAGGCCACGACCATATTACCTCCTCTACATAGTTGTTCGTTGAAACATCCTAGGCTAGTCCGAGTACACTCGTTATATTTTTTTATTATTTATATAAATTAAAAACTTAAAAACCACTTGAAATTGTTAAACATAGAATAATAAACTTTATTTGTAAGTTATTAATAACAGTATCACCAAAATAAATGAGTTTATAATAACAATCCGTCTTATTTTATATACCTTTCTCTTTCTATATAGCTTTAAAAGGTATATTGGAATTGAAGGAAAATACATAGTTTTACAAAAATTAAATTTATTAATAAACATAAAATAACTGCCAAATAATTTTTGGATATGTTATTCTGCACATTTTGGACATTAAAACTGCACAAGAATCTTTGCGATTTTATGCTGCAAAAAATTTTTAAACCCTTCGATGTCAACGCTTTGTGGTATTGAGCAAAAAATGCATCACTTTACTAAAATGCATTTTAATAATAAACAAAAAATAACTACCAAACCATTTTTGGATATGTTATTCTACATATTTTGGGTTATAAGACTGCACAAAAATATTTGCGATTCTATGTTGCAAAAAATTGTTGCGGTCCAATGTATTCCGATTTTATTCACTAAGAGTGTCACAGTTTTTAGAAGGCCGAACGAATATGATGACAAAGCGCCCTTACGCAGCGGCAGTGCGCACGACGTGAATAAAGCTTTTTCTACTACCACATAAAAAAATTTATTTTGACAACTTAGCAACAAGCGTGAAAGCGAAAGTAAGCATTCGAGTTACTTGGTTGCTAGCTACGAAAGTAGAACTTTCGCAGCCATGACGGAAAAATAAAAATTTAGTTTTAAACAGTTTTGTTTTGGATTTTTCTGTATATAAAGACCCGTCAGCAATGTTTGCAGATTGTTCTATACTGCTTGTTGTAGAAGAGGACATTTTTAATGTATTTTAATAAAATTTGTAATTTTATATCATATGTTTTTTTTTATTTATTAAGTTGTTATGGGAAACATAACTTAAATTTTAAAGTCATATTTTATAATAAATAAATTTTGCTTATTTATATCCTAAACTAATAAATAGAAGTAGAAAAAATCTAATACATTACACGATGCGAAAGACCTTTACGATGTTCGGAGGTTTTAAATGATCTCGGCTTCGCCTTGATCATTCAAACACCACCTCGCATCGTAAAGTAAACTTTCGCATCTAATAATGTAAATAACTATTGAAAGCACATTGTGTGCTCCATTGTCTACTCATTCTGATTTCTGAAGCACATTTCAGTGTTAGCAGTCATTGAGGTCAGTTGGATTTTTACTTTTTATTATTTCTGGTAGGTATCTATTCAAAATATACTCCCATTTTATTATATGTATTTACATATATTTAATTAATATTTATTAATAAAATTTTTTTAGCTTTATAAAAACCTTAACATGAACCAGGGACATAACGAAGAAAATGTGGTATGAACAGTCATGTTTTTTAAAAATCATATCATCAATAATAATTTTTTTTAGGTTTTCGGAAGGCTTAATAACCTTCATAAAAAATAGAAAAACTAGTTAATAAAATAAAACTTTTTAAAGTTCGGCGGGACCGTATTATATAAGTAAACAAATTTTTTCTCGTATATAGTATTAAGGAAATATATTGTCTGTTTTAGGGGCAAGGAGGATTCGGACTTGTCATCCGATTAATAATAATTAAGTTTTATGTAATTTTATGAATTTGCTATATTTTATGTTTTGTTTTTTTGGTTTGTTTATAATGTTTTGTTTATGTTCTTTTGTTTTTAAATAGAATTAAATTTTGTTATATCTTTAATTGTGTTTCATTTTGTTGATATATGGGTATTTTCAGCGAGTAACCGGTATGTTATTTTACGTGACCAAATCGTTGTAAAAAGTGCAGTAGTATGTTTTTCAACTGACCAGGTACTTCGCTGAAAATACCCAATATATTTTGTGAGATTAATTAAATTATAATGAAGTTTTGAAGAGAAATGATACAACGCTTCTCTTCCAAAATTCTAGTGGATCGCTGATCTTGACGACTACATCAATTTTTTCCGAATGGCAACTCGGAAATAAGCTCTCTGAATTGCCGACATCTATTTGAGCTACTCTCAAGTAGATGGCGTAATTAGTTTCGGCGATTTAAACGTGCCCGCAAAACTGCTCGACATCGAGAATTTATTGTTCATAACAGAAAAATACATTTAAAAAATTTTGATTAATTAATAGCTTGATTAAATAAAGGATTCCTAATTATACATATACTAGTAGGGTTTCGTTCACGAATGTTTGTGGTTCTACAACAATTAACAATATTGTTGAAACAATGATATTTGGTTGTTGCAGAACCACAAACTTTCATGAACAAAAATATATACTATAACAATAGGCAACTAACAAATAATCAACAAGTAAATTTTATTGTCTGATAGTAAATAATTTAAACTGAATATTTAACATATTGTTTTAAAATAAAAGATAAATAACAATATGACTGCGTAAAGACGAAGTCCAGGGGAATTTGCGACTGCAGTGTGGACGACTGACCGGTCTCGATACGATAACGACGTTGCTTCTGTTTGAGCATTAAAACGCCATTCTTAATGACCATGGATCTGCACCGATTTCGGACTCTGCATCAGGTGTTTACAGGAAGGACTCTGTAACTTGTTTATCGAATCGAAATTGAATACTTGTTGATTTTCTCAGTTCTCCATTCATTTTCATATTGGTAACTGGAATGATTTTTCTAAATATGTGTACAACTGTATAATTAGATACAAGTTCTTGAAACTCTTCACAGATTTCATCTCTTAAAATTTGTTAACACCCATTAATAACCATTCTTTTGTCTTACCTTTTCGTACCTGTAAAATATTTAAGTTATGATTTTGCAAAAATTTTTAAAATTAGTACTTACCCAGTACTCTACCGGTGTTCTTTTCCATCTGTTTTTTATATGATGTCCTATTGGAGTAAATTTTTCAACAGATAATTCTACTTCAATCTGCATATTTTGTTTTATTTAATTATAATTTGCATTAATATGACATATTTTAAAAAAAGTAATAAGTATAAGTACCTATAGCTCCCCGTTAAATAATAAACCTTTGGATTCTAAATAGGACCTATTGTAGTCTCAATAGATGATTTTTTACCAAAGCCTTCTTCAGAAGACTGTTGGTCAAAGTTTGACTTCAAAGTCCATCACTGATGGACTCATATATTTTTTTTGAACACTATGAAATAACGTTGAAAATATTCTTGTTGCTGATGGTATCCTTGTTAATCTTATCTATGAAATAATACAAACATTTGGAATTTTTGTAAAATATTGATGATATACAACAAATATTATGTACTATAAGTGATACAATATTGACATTCTTTTACGAATTCGTTGGATTCACTTGATATACACAAAGACTACACATAAATGGATAATTACTAAAATCCGTGTCTCTTGATAAATTAATGTAACGAGCTTTAAATCTTTCACGAAAAATACATATAGTATGAACCCATCTTAGGCATTGATTACATTGAACAAAGTTATCACGTATTTTTTTAAAAAAGTCATCGTTTGCTGGAAGTCTGTTTACCTTTTCATGTGAACAGTCCATGCATATATTTTCCATATTATTTGAATATTTTAAAAGTATTTCTGCCATATATATTCTGTATTCGTATGGATTCTTAAGACTTTGCTGAAATAGTTCCAATATTCCTTAAAATTTTTTGAACTTTCACTTCCGTAAGGATCTGTATAATAAAAGCACTGTAAGTCAAAATCCATGTGAAGTAGGCACCAATGATTGTTATTAATCCGTATAATATGATACAATTTATTAATATTTTCCTCAAGTTTAATATTATTCCTTTTTGGGGGACTTATTGTAATGGTTTGGCTGATGTATTTGGAGAAACGAATGTTAGGATAATTTTATCTTTAATTGGCTGTGATCGCTTTACCACTGATGGTGATAAAGCCCCTACGTTGTGTGTATGTAACCGCCAGTACTTTGGATTTAAAGTACAACGGTTGACGCAAAGTTAAATGAAACACGGAAAAATACGTTTAAAAAGAGTAAAACTCTTATTTATATTAAAACGTTCTTTAAAACACCAAAACAAAATACAAAGTATTTCTCCTCTCTTAAAAAGAGATGGAGACTATTGACGAACAATTCCTAATGTATAATACAACATTTTTATTCAATGATCAAATTAACGCTTTTATACATATACTGAAATTATTATTTCTTAAAATTCCCGATGATTTAGATTTTATGAGGTTCGCGGAAGTGGACCGATATCAGTTGTTCATTTTATGGGAAAAATTGGAATTTTGGAGTTCCTCTAACTTAGCATCTAGGCAACACGGCGTCACGATACGTGAGGTGGGGACGAGAGGGGTGATCAAAACGAATGCTAAAAATACCCGTTCCCTAACTTTAGGATGGTTATAGATGGCACCCTCCACATCCGGGGATCATGATTCCCTGACCGTCGGATGGCCGCCCATACGGACCGTCGCCAGAGCCGTCCGGCTTTATTGCCTCCGCGCCTCTTGGTTAAGTGTTTGAGGACATGCAATAAGGATAAATGCTGTTTCGCAATCGCAATATTTATTCGCAGCGAATATACGCCAAGTAATGTTTTACCCCCTAACGTTGCAATACGCTTACGCTTTCTACTAGATCGCAAACTACGCAGCAAAAAATGCTCTAATTAATCGCCGGAAATTACGCCCTATCGCTCGCTTCAAACTACAACTAAAGAATGTACGCTTTAAAAGGATTTGGTTTTCCACAAGTCAAAAATAAATAAAGGTTTCGTTAGTTATGGCAAAAACTTTACGCTTAGCGGGATTGCTTTTCGATGATTGGTCACTTCGGAACGATTAGCTGAATTAAGAGTAAATTTAAATGCCAGAAAGTCTACTGAAATTAAATATGATACACGATACGATAAGCAGTGTTGGGCAATAACTGATTCCGAATAAAATTAAGAACAAATGTAATTTACCTTATTATCTCAATAAGAGAATCACACAATTTTCTCAAGATGCTCGTTTCAAGACTAACTGAAGACTCACTGTCAACTATCTGTTAACTCTCGATACACTGTCACTGTCGATCAACCATCAACTATCAACTATCAACCCCCCGAACAAACCCTCTTATACCTGCTTATCGTCATCCCCCCGACATTGACCAATTGGGCCCTAAGATAATTTAAATGGTCGTTAATTTGATCACTTGTGACAAACAAACTTATACTAAAATCTGTAAACACAGAATACAAAATATTTCGATAGTAATAATAATAATCGAAATGATCGCGCGGTTACATCAAAATGACAAACGGTAGTCAAAGAAGATAGATTAACGGCGTTTTGCCGTAGTAGTCAAAATGCATTAGATTTTAAACAGTCCATTCACATGACACGAGAAATATCATTCGCGTCCATCGTAATCGCGATAATTTCGATAATTTTAATTTAATTTTAATCGATGAAAGTAATAAACATAATAAAATGACCGAACTGGAAATCCCATTCGGCATTTGGGGCTATTTCTAAGAACGGTTGAGGCCTTCAATAAATATATTTGCCGTACAAGATTATTCTGTACAGCAGGATGTTCCCCACTGTTTAAATGCAATTAGTTTACAAATAATCATAAAATATTTACTTGCGACGAATTTAAGAATACCGATAAACTAGCATCTGGGGTGCAGCTTTGGCAATTAAATAATTTAAACTTTCCCTCAACATTTCTTAGATATGGCCCGGTCGTTTATGATGGTCAATATAGTTTAGAAATAAAATAAGTAAAATCAAATGTCTCGCTTACGAAACCAAAAATTCATGTATTGGTGCTTGGTGTAGACTCTTTCATTATATTAGAAATTGGATAATATGTAGTACCTTGTGTACCGTTTAAAATAATTCCTACGAAAACATCTAGCACAATGTCGTCTAACCATCAGGTTTTATTTAGGACTAAATTAAATTCTATTGTATTTTTTTCCTCTAACACAGATTTGATGATACCCTTATAGTTACCAATAACATATGCTGGAGTTTTAGTGGGAATATAATAGTGGTAAATATTATTTACTAAATGATTTTCAAGTAACTGTAACTTGGTCATACTATCAGATAGAACTCCAGAATACTTCCATTTTGTAATGGATGATATATTTTCTCAATCCTGTGGAATAGCCGGTGCTGAAGGAGGTATATATTGTACATTTGTTTTTTCTTCTTCATCAGAAAACGTTTTTTCTGATTTTATTTTGGATTTCTGTAAAAATACATTATAAATACTAGATATGTCATACGGCGGTTGGTGTATAAAACTTTTTTCTGGAGTACTATGTGCCACTTCCACTTCTCTTTCAGCTTGTACGCAAAATTTGACCATAAATTTATTAATGTTTTTTTCACGTTTTCCCCATCGCTCTTCTTCAAGTTTGAGCGATGAAATGTCTTGTAATTCTTTAGAAGACAAATCTTTTCTAGGACCATTATCAACAGTTACAGTTTTTCTTTCATGATTTTTATTAATTTCTTTTTGTTATTTTTTATCATTCTTTATCATTTTATTTTTTTGTTCTAATTCTTTTTTTTTTAATAATAAATTTGTGTATACATTTTTTTCGCTTAACTCTCGTTTTTTTTAAATCATACTGTTCGTTCCTAATTCTTCTATCAATAGATTCACTCATTGCTTTAATAAAATGCGTACTTTTTTGCCTCAGTTTGCCCTTAAAAATATCTTTTTTCACAATTCTAAACTCTACTGCCCCATTATTATCGCTAACGAATCGTAATTCTTTTATCATAGCACCACTGATTAAGGGATAAAATGTAAAAATAGAACAAATCAGATAATCTACAAAATATGCACTGTAGTATTCATTGTCATTATGATTTAAATGAAATAATTCATTTCTCAACTGTTGTAATAATTCGTTAAATACATAATAAAACGGAGAGCAATCCTTATATGTTTTACATGTTGGGTTTTGGTATTTCATAGCATGTTCGTTATTGTATGCAAATTTAATATGCGGTAGAATTATATCGCGTACTTGGCGACGATTAAGTTGTAGTAAGTAATTTAATGAGTGTTCAAACTGTGAACATTTTTTCTGCAATCCAAATACGAGATAAATATGTTTACATATTTCAAACATGTCTTTTAAATTTGTACTAAATCTTATAATATTTATAATTTTCTTAAATAACACTTTTTGTTGTACAATTGGTGTGAGTGGTACTCCACTAGCCAGATGTCGGTAGGTATAAAATAAATAATGCTTTAAATCCATTTTATTGAAACTTAGCAAAATGCTATGTATAAGTGCTTTGTTAAAATCGGTTTCTATTTTTCCAAAAACTCGATATTCCACCTTTTTATATGAAAGGGTCAATTTATTAAATAAATTTAAATATATTGTAATAATAGTATTCAGAAAATTTGTAATTGTAGTGATATTTTGCTGACATGATATTAATTCAGCCACTGGTATTAGGGATTATCTTTTATTTTTTTTATAGAGAATGCTGAACTTCTTATCACAAGGGCATAATAAAAAACTTGTTTATTACATAAAATCAGGCTTGTGAATAATACTACCTGTTGCATCTAAATGAAGCATCACAGGTTGCTTTGTATTTTGAGCTTGTTCTTTAATTAAGCGTAATTGTTTCTCTGAAGTAAGAATGACATAAAACGGTTGTTAACATATTTTTTGTATGTATACTGGGCATTTATTGCTTAAGAATTTCTGCTCCAAATGGGATTGTAACAAACACAAGGTGCTAAATTCGTTTTCATGAAAATCAAATCTTTTTTTATATTCACTATTAATTTTACGTAAAATAACACTATCTGGAGCATTATTTAAGTTTCCTTTCTCCAAAATACTTTCGTTAACATCGTTCAATTTCTCCAATTTGGGTATTGATGGGGCTATATTTTCCATGACTTTGCCTAATTCCAATCGGTCAGGTTTTCTAATAAAACGTCTATGTGCCTCACCCTTTTCATGGTTTATCTGTCCCAATTGTTTAATTATAATAACCTTATCATCATTGGAACGTAAATCATTACTACAAGAAAAAATAAAGTTGGCACATCCTTCATGTTTACAATGTGCTCTAGAGTAAAAAGTACATTTAGGATTTTTGCTGAGATAAATTTTTGTATATTTAAATACCAAAACACAGTACTTAAACAAATGTTCAAATCGCTTATTCAAAACAGTAGTCCAATATGGCCTCATTTTATTTTTTGCCTTATCAAAAAATTTTTTATGCCAATCTTTACCTAAAATCGCAAACTCTTTTCAATTGATGATGGAAAGTCACAAATTTCTTCCGTTGGAATATGAAATTTATTTTCAACAGATATACCTTGGTCAAAAACTTTACTACTCTGTAATTTTAATGGTGAATTTTTGTTACTATTACTAACACTCAATTCTTCTGAATTTGTTTCTGCTGATTCATTAATATTTCATTGATCATTAGGAGATGATGACGAAATATTAGAGCTTGATGAACATGTTGTAGATAGTATAGAACTTTTGGCTATTTGACTAGATCTACTAGAAGGTTCTGAATATTTTTCAGAAATAGATTGTTTAGAATCTTGTAGTACCTTTAGTGAAACCTTTAGTACTTCACTAGAACCACAAGAAGATTAAGATTTTTTTCCGAATCTTCGTTTGTTTTACTGTGGTCATTACAAGATAATGAATATTTTTTAGAAATTGATGATTTTTCATCTTCAAATTTGCTGTCGCTAGACGATAATAGGCAGTTATTATTGGTATTTTTTTAGAAAACAATTTTAATAGATCACTTTTTTCACTCAATAATATATTTTTGACACACAGAATAACTACTTTCTTTTGTTTTGAAATTTCCTTCTGTCGGATCTTTCGACATTCAGGTAAAAGAACTTCATCAAATAAATTATCAATAAAATCCTTATATTCTGCATTTTCATTGTCAAAGCAGATACTACTATAAGAATTAAAAGATTTAACTAAACATGATATTAATTTGTTTAGGTCAATTTCATTTTTAAAAAACATGTTGGAAAAATACTCATAATCACTGGTTATAACAAGTTTTATTTAAATTTCGTTAAATCAATCACCTCCACGCAGAGAGAAATACACCTCCTCAATTAGAGCAAAACAACTTCTCAAAAATATCCTTAATAGTACACTTGTAATGATTTTTCGTTAAACTGAATTGTTCTACTAATTTTAGATGATTATTTTAATATTAAATGTTATACAGTTTTCATTTCAATTTAAAACAGACTCGGGCGCCACCTGATTTATTTACAAATCAGGAAATATTTAAAATTTTTATAATTTCGATGTCTCTGCAACGACTATCAAACCCTCGATGAACAAAACAGCCTCGAAAACCAAAACACAGCACTCAAAGTAGCTTAGGCTTTTAGCGGGGCAAACGGGTGTATTCCAGGGTTCAACTTAACTTATTGGACTGAAAGAAACTGTAACGCAAAATAACACGCAAAATTCTAACTACAAATATAATAATTTATTGATGTTTTCTATTAAATTTCATCAATATGTCAAAATGAAGTTTAACTAAATTTTAAAAGTGGAAATGTTGGAATAAGTGTGGTGAAAGGAATACGGATTTAAATGATTCAAAAACACGATTAATCAATTACGGAAAATAAAGAAAAGCACATTCATTCGCTATGAACCTAACTCGATATGTCTTCTACCATTCACGAAACTAACGCGTATCAAAACTAGAGTATCCCAAGACGGCAAATAGTTGGGGCTCCAAGTGCCACAAAGACAATATCTCCGAAGAGAAGGGGTCTTTGTAACTCTGTAGGTATGCTACTATGAGGGCCGTACAGAGCTGCAATGCTTCTTAGGATATTTACCTCGATGTTTCTCTTATCGAGAACTGGAACGAACTGCCTAAATTTGGCCTGTGCAATGCCTTTTAAACTGTTCCCCCCACTACATCTCCCACCATTATACAGTGAAATCAGTCGTATCAACGTTCAAAAGTGAAATTACTATTATGTCAAACATTCAATGTCAATGTCTTTTCAACGGTTTGAAAGTTATTTAAAACGGTAAGATATATTAAAATTTCTTTTAAAATACTAATTAATTTATGTTTCAGATTATTTCCTCCGTAAAATACCCGTATTATGTATCCGATCACTCCTTTCAATGTTAGATATGTGTTATGTGTACGTTCGTATCCTAAATGTATTAACAAAACTAATTGGCGATGCAACACCTCAGCGCCCTCGCGCCTGTGGCCGAAAATGGAAATGACTTAATTTCAGATATTTGAAATGTCATTTTGTAAAATTATTGGTTTATTTAATTTTTATATTAATTTAAGTGTGATACATTCGTTTTTTGCAAGAAATTAACTTAATTATTATTTTGAGAGGTGCCCAGATGCATTTAAACTAGTGTGATTTATTTGTAGTTGTGTTTTGTGTTGTAAAACATATCAGAGAAATTTCGCTTTGCAACCTATTTAAGGTAAGTAATTTTAAATATTTCTAATTAATCCTCAATATTTAATTAAAAAGGTTTATATTCATAGAATTTGGTTGATTAAGATTCTTGTTTAATATGGAGAAAAGCTAAATGATGTTAAAAATAAAGAAGCACGGCCAATGTATGATTTGATAAGCAAAAAAAAACAGTTTCTATTCGTTTCTATTGATTTAAAATTTATTTTCATTCAAAATTGGTGCTAATAAATGCGAAATAGCAACGAAAATAGTATTGCTGAACAGTTGTATTGCAAAACCCAGGGTGCATGTCGAACGGGTAAACCAGCGTCTGAAAATATTAAAAAGCAAATTAAATTGGAGTTTGGTTGCAGTAATGGACCACATAATTACAATTTTGCCTGCTATTTCGAACTTAACTTTCGAATATTAACACCAATTTTGAATGACAACAAATTTTAATACATTAAAACGAATAAAAACTGTTTTTCTACCTACCAAATAATACATTGGCCGTGCTTCTTTTTTTTTAACATCTTTTTCAGCTTTTCTCCATATTAAACAAGAATCTTAATCAACCAAATTCTATGATTATAAACCTTTTTAATTAAATATTGAGGATTAATTAGAAATATTTAAAATTACTTTCCTTAAATAGGTTGCAAAGTGCAATTTCTCTGATATTTTTACAACGCAAAACACAACTACAAATAAATCACACTAGTATAAATGCATCTGGACACCTCTCAAAATAATAATTAAGTTAATTTCTTGCAAAAAACGAATGTATCACACTTAAATTAAGATAAAAATTAAATATACCAATAATTTTACAAAATGACATTTCAAAGATCTGAAATTAAGTCATTTCCATTTTCGGCTACAGGCGCGAGGGCGCTGAGGTGTGGAATCGCCAATAATATATCATTCTTACAGATCTTCTAGGCCAATATTATTTCCATCTCCATAAATAATCGCTTCGTTACACACTTAAATAAAACACCTTCTCAAAAGAAGAAAACCTTGACGTTGGTCCAAACCTATAAAAAAAAACATTGTCAGTCTTATATCTTACAAAAAAATGAGTGTGATAATGCGTATATGTATAAACAAAACACTGAGCCCCCAAATTGCGAACAGTGAGGTGCGTTCAGAAATACAGAACGTTCGTGCTCGGACGGACATCTTTTACACAAAATTGTTCAATATTGAAGACGTTTGTTCAACATCGTATGCCATACAGCTTCTTAAATTCGAAATGATCGATTGTCACGCACAACTTTTAACCACTTAAAAAAATAACATTAAAGGGTAGATACGACTAAGCGCAAACGTTTTAAATTTCTGAACACACCCCTGTTTTCCATTCAACTCTACTTTTTGACTTTGTTCTGTTTAGTTCAAAATATGTATTAATGTTAGACAAAGACAAAAAGTCGGTATCACACTTAACCTCAAATGATATATATGCACACATATTTATCAAATTTTCATAACATACATCAACTTAAACATGCTATTATGATTAAATGATACTATACTTACTAAAATATGCATAAAAGACCGATTCAACAGTTTGCAAGAAGTAATAAGGCTGAGGCACAAGAAATAAAATATGCACCAAACCAGACACAAAACTGAACTCAACTGTTTTGTCTCTACATCAGACACACTAAACTGAACTGAACACTTCGCGTCTTGCTAGTTAGTGTGGTACTACCTTTTGTAGATCCTTTAAATCGCGCTAAATTCAAAGTGAAATAAAAATTTTTGCATCATAGAATTGCAGATTTGTTTACACTTTGTTAAAGCCCAAAGTGTGTAGAATAACATATCCAAAAATTGTTTGGCAGTTATTTTTTGTTTATTTATAAAATGCATTTTAGTAAAGTGATGCATTTTCACTCGATTTTAGGCTGGTAAAATTTCAAAGGGCTGTAAAAAATTTTCGCATCATAGACTTGCAAATATTTTTGCACTATGTTAAAGCCCAAAGTGTGTAGAATAACATATCCAAAAATTGTTTGGCAGTTGTTTTTTGTTTATTTATAAAATGCATTTTAGTAAAGTGATGCATTTTCACTCGATTTTTGGCTGCTAAAATTTCAAAGGGCTGTAGAAAATTTTCGCATTATAGACTTGCAAATATTTTTGCACTATGTTAAAGTCTAAAGTGTGTAGAATAACATATCCAAAAATTGTTTGGCAGTTATTTTTTGTTTATAAAATGCTGTTTAGTAAAGTGATGCATTTTCACTGGTTTTTTGGCCGCTAAAATTTCAAAGTGCTGTAAAAAACTTTCGCATCATAGATTTGCCAATATTTTTGCACTAAGTTAAAGCCCAAAGTGTGGAGAATAACATATCCGGAAATGGATTGGCAGTTATTTTTTGTTTATTTATAAATTGCAATTATGCAAAGTAGTAATTGCTATTAAACTGTGTAGAAAGAGCAAAGTACAAAAAATGAGATAGCATACTAATTATATAGTAATTTAATTCTCTAACACTATTAGTTATTTATTACAAATACATTATTTTTACATCTTTATTTAACAATAACATGGGTTTTTTCTATATTTTAATTAAAATAAACAATAAAAACAATAAATAGTGTACTCGGAGTAGATTAGAGTGTCTCAATGAAAAACCTTGTAGGGGAGGTAAAGTGGGCGTGGCTTAAAACGCGGTGTTGCCGTTTGTTAAATCGGCTGCTAAGTTTTGGCTGCCAGTTTCACTCCAGTCTTTTGTGTGCCAAATCTCAATCCCATAAGTATGGCAGAATTATGGATTTGTATAGTAAAATTTTATTTTCTAGTGTGAGTTTACTTTTTTTATTTAGCAGTAAGTATAGTTTGCGAAATATTGCATTTGTTTGTTTTCTAATTTTTTCTATTTAAGAGCGGAATGACAATTTTCTATCGATAATTATACCAAGATATTTTGTTTCCTTTGACCATTGAATCTCTTTTCCTTTTACGAACATATTTTGTTTGGGATTTAAACTTTCTTTTATTGTTTGTTGTGAAGAATACTGCTGCACTTTTTTCAGCGTTTAATTGAAACTTCTATTTATCAAACCAGTTTGTAAGTGTTACGATGTCCTTTTGTAGCCTAGATGTTGCTGTCATTGAAATTTTTGCCGATGTGCTCAGAGCTGTACCATCGGCAAACTGAGCTAGTTTAGAATATTTCATTTTGGGAAGATCAGAACAATAAATATTGAATAATACTGGCCCTGGTACACTTCCCTGAGGTACTCCGCCAATTATATTAATTTCTTGGGACTTTCCTTGGTTGACCATTACAAAAAATTTTCTATTTTGTAGACAACTTCGAATGAGTTTGATGATTTTTGTTGAAATTTTCAATTGTCTCATTTTACAGATTAAACCATTATGCCAAACCTTGTCAAAGGCTTTGGCTAAATCAATAAACAGTGCAGCCGTTTTTTGATAAGAATTTATTCCATTTGTAATGTCTCCAACAAGTCTGGCTACTTGCTGATTTGCTGAATGTTGTTCCCTAAATCCAAATTGGAATTGACTTAAGATGTTTAGTTTTTTTACTTCGTCATTTAATCTATTGAATATACAGCGTTCTACTATCTTGCTTAATGAAGATAATAGGCTGATTGGACGATAAAGATTGGGTTCTTTTGCATTTTTATTTGGTTTCAGTATCATTATTACTTTAGCATTATTCCAGCATTCTGGAAAAGTTTGAAATCGTAATATGTCATTTAAAATAGCTGTTAAATGAACTATCGATTTGGTTGGTAGATTTTTGAATAGTTGATTATTAATTTGGTCTTCACCGGGTGCTTTATTGCGTTTCATATATTTGACAATCTCTTGAATTTCAGATGGTGAAATTGGCTTAATTGGAGGCTGGTTGGTATATTCCAACATTATATTTTTAATATGATTTTCTTTAATGTCTACTTCTTCGGAAAGATTGAAAGGCTTGAATGGCTCCATCATTGATTTTGCCAAAAAATTAGTCTATAATCTATGAGTGTTGAGTTTCTTTTTGTTGCTTTCTTCCAGAGAGCTTTAGCTATTCGCCAAACACTTGCATCTTCTTTCTTGAGATATTCAATTTTTTGTTCAAGTTTTTCATTATGAAAGTCCTGAAGAGCTAATTTTACTTTATTAGTTAAAAAATTTAAATGTGTTTTATCTGAAGGATTTAATGTATTATGATATTTACGTCGAGCGAAATTTTTTTCTTTAATTAAATCTAAAATTTCTTTAGGAATTGTTTCTTGATGATTAATTTCTGTTGTTATTTCTGTTGCTTGATTGTAAAATTCTAATATATTATTTTGAAATTTAATTACTTCTTGATTGATTTCAAAATGTTTACTAATTACTGGAATTGGAAATGACTCTAAATGGCTCCTAAATTAAGCCCAATTTGTTCTTTTAATTTCTGAAATGTCTTTTTTAGCCCGGCGTTTATTTTTTCACTTTTTCCGCACTATTTTCAGCGGAAAAACTGTGTATTCGCACGATCGCAGGAAAATGTGCTTTTTAAAAATTTGTAGTGGTAGTATAAATTCACTAAATCGAAACTTCAGATTAGAGCCGTCAGTGTCACATTTTTCAGTCAGGTAAACTGGTATTTTTGGTATTTTTTATGAAAAACTGTTAGAATTTTTGTAATTAATAAATGAAATTATAAGAATTTAAAGTATGTAATACGTATTCGTATTTTGACAGTAAAATGTCACTCATAATAAAAATTGTTTGTAAACAATGTTCAAATGTTTTACTACCAATTTAAAAAAAAATCCCTACATGATATCTTCGATCAGTATATGATCTAATTTAAAAAAATATGAAAAAGTGAAAAAATTAACACCGGGCCAAAAAATGTTGTGTATTACACGTGCGGAAACAACATAGTTGCTGCCCTCACCTTTGCAGCCCTCCGCTACGCGTCGGGCTGCAACACTGTCTCGGGAAGCAAGAGTGTTGTTTCCGCACTAGTTATACAAATAACTATTTCAAATTCATTGCCAAGTGTTAACAAAACTGGATGATGGTCAGATGACAGCTCAAAAACTGTTTTTAATTGATATTGAATATTCAAATTTTTGTATAATATTATATCTAAAGTGTCTTTTGAATTAGTAATTTCACTAAAATGAGTGTATTCATCTGGTGCGTCTACTTGTACTTGAATATTATCAGTAAGGGATTTTAATTTTTTACCTCGATCATTCTGTATTCAAGAGTTCCAGTCCGAATGTTTTAAATTTAAATCACCCGCCAGAATCGTCGTATGTGGTGACAGAAAAGCATTTTTAATATCATTCGGAATAAAGTCTGTTTGGGGAGGATAGTAAGCGGAATGGAAAATAATAGGACCAGTTTTCATATTTACTAAAATGCTAATTAATTCTAATACTTCAGTTTGATGAACGGGAATTTCACAATCAGCAATTGTATTTTTTACATAAATGGTTGTTCCGCCACCTTTTCTTATTTGTCGATTGTTGTTATACAGATTATAATGTTGAATTTTAAGGTTTTTACCAAGTGTTAAGTGAGTTTCATTGATCATGATTATATCAAGGTCATGTTTTTGTGCAAAAAGCGTCAATTCTTGTTTTTTTATCAAATAGCCCATTAGCATTCCAATAAGCTATTTTTAGAGCAGCTGGTATGCGTTTATTTGTCATTAAATGTTTTGATCAATTTATTAGTATTGTCGAGGAAATTAAGTTTTTGGTCATTTGATTGATTCAAACTGGCAAAACTAATGATCATTTCATCTAGAATAGTGACCAATTCATTAAAGTTACTTGAATTTTGTTTTTGATTTGTAGTTGCTTGAGCGTAAGTTTTTGTAGGTATTTCAGTTTTATTTATTTGTGGAACAGGAATGGATAAATTTGGAACTATATTGATTTTATCAGTTTTTTCTTTAAATTGGGATTATTAGGGTTTTCTTTACAGAAAATATATTTGGAAATATGGTCCCTGCCACAATTGGAGCATTTGGCGGGTGTCGTTTTAGGTTTATTACACAAGTTGGTACAATGTTCGTCCCCACAATTTAAACATTTGAAATCTGCATAACAGTTCTTTTGTGAATGGTCAAATAATTGGCAACCATGACACTGGATTACATCAGTTTTGACTTTTAACGATTCCACCTTGATATCTAGTCCACAACAACGCGAGAGCTCGAAAATGGATTTAAAATCTTTTGAAATTTCAATTAAAACCAATGGAGCCGGCTTTTTATCTCGGTCCATCATTCGTGTACATTTTAATGCAAAATAACCTTGTCGTTTAAGATCGTTTGTAATTTGTTCTTCGGTTAGTTGTTGTGAGATACCACGTAAAACGATTTTTAGTGATTTTTCACTACGTACCTCGTAAGTGTGATATTTAACGTCGTTTTTGTCAAAAAATTTGTTAGTCCATTTGAAATATAAAATCATTTTTCTTTTTCGCGCACAATTATTGATGATGGCGTTTGGACTTTTGGTGCAAAACTTGTTGGATTTTGTTTAGTGAAATTCTTTTCATTTGGTTTAGATGAAGTTGACGGTTGAACAGGTTGAGACATTTCCGAATTTCCACTAAGTAATTCAAAACGATTACTTGTTTCCACCATTTGCACTGTTTTATGATTTTTATTACTTTTTTTACGTTTTTTATTTTTTACGCTTGTTTGTTGTACGGCCACTGTTTCAGTTTTATTGTTAAATACGTCGAAACCGAATTTGTCTATTAGATAGCGGATTAAATTAACCGCCTGCTGGCGATTCATATCTTCCAAACCCATTTTAATGGGAAAGTTTAATAAACGTCTCTGTCGTATCACTGTTTTCACACAATTATTTATTGTCACAATTAACACAATCTAAATTGAGAAAAAGCACGTTGAAGAGCAGCCACACTAAAAAAAATCTTCAAATCAGTTGTCACATATTTAGGTTTGATTATTGTATGTTTGTAAGTGCTATCATCGAATCTTGAGTTTCCATTGGACCATCACAGTTTGGTGCAATTTCATTGGTTAGGCAGTTTCTTCAGCGGTAAAGGCATCGAAACGATTATATGTTTCAATATTTGGCGTTAATGGGATATTTTTGTTGTTTTTCTTATACTTTTAGCTGGAATTTTATCATAGTTTAGACTTTCACAACTTGCACTATTGGACTTGTTGGAACAGATATTATTATGGCCTTCAAATGTTTGAGTTTGATTATTATCAGACTTGAGTGTTGTAGCAAGTTTGAGAATTGGATTGGCTTACGTTGTTATCAATTACACTTAAATTGAGCTTGTTAAATACATATTTGAAGATAATTTGCAATTCTTTATCATTAAGTGTTGTTTAGTCCGGGTTCAGTTTCACTGGAATTGTCACCCGACATTTTGTAATGCTTTATGTGATAGGAGAAGTGATAGGACACTATCACTAATAATTTGTTTTTATTTAACGAATTGAACGTGTCTCTCTCACTTTATTATTTAATCACATTAATTGTTATGTAATTAAAACACACACTGTAATTTATAAACGAAAACATTGAATTTAAATTGGAAATGTGAATAACCGATCAAGTCAAGTCAAAAAACGTTTATTTAGATTTCTGTATTTACATTTCAAACCTAAGTATATTATTTATAAATATTTATCGACCGTTATAGCGCCCTAGCCCTCTTCAGTCGCAGACTATATACATATTTTATTTTTGATAATTATATTACATTGTAATAAATTGACATTTTATTATTATATGTATTTACAGATTGTAACATAAAACAAAAGTAAAAAAGAAAAAATGATAATCTTCTTATGCATTTGAAAGAGAATTTATGATTAACAATATACAAGTTTACAATGCAATTATTTTATGTTTAATGGTAATTTTTCCAAGTAGTCTTCAACATATTGGGTTCTCGGATCCATGCTAGCCAGAATCCTAGCTGGTGGGTGGATAGGTTTCTTTTTGGGCCTCTTTCCAAGTTTGAAGACTTCGATAAAGTTTGGAGGAAATAAATTGAGTGCTAATGGCAACTTCATTATTTCTTGAGACGGTTCTGGCTGCGTATTTGCCTGTCCTTTGGACCATCCTTTCAAGGAGAGGTTTGGCTTCAGACGTTTCGTAGACGGTGTCAATTGAACACCGGTAATAAAGCCCATAGCATCTTCTCAGGAATTTTCTTTGGTTTCTGGCAAGGAATTCTTGTTGATTTTTGGTAGCACTGACGTATAAGCATGCTCGATATTCAATGACTGGTCTGATGTACATGTTCTATGTAAGGTGGAGGGTTTTTGGATGACATTTCGCTATTTTTCCATTTAGAGCACCCAATAAATTGGCTCTTTTGAATACTTTTTTTTAATATTGTACTGATGTCTTGTTTCCAATTTAATGTTTTACTAAAAGTAACTCTAAGATATTTTATTCCTTTAGATGTTTTTGCTTGGTTTCCCCATAATTTAACATTAATATTGTAGTCTTCTTGATGTCGGTTTTGATGGCGGTAGTGAAGTCGAAATGAGATTAATTGAGTTTCCTTTGGATTCGGTGTGATTCTCTAAATTTATTAAGATTGTTTTGTAATGCTGATACTTCATGTTTTGCTTTTCTAGCCGTGGACCATAGAGCTGTATCGTCGGCGAATAATGATATGTGTGACAAGAGATTTAATGGAATTGGAATGTCATAAGGTCATAAGTATAGATTAGATATAGTATTGGCGAAAGAATGGAGCCTTGAGGGACGCCGGCTTCTAATGGGAAAGGATCGAAATAGCTGTTAAAACATTTTAATTTGGACATTCGATTGATTAGGAAAGAATGAATTAGCTTGATGAAATTGGTAGAAAGTTTTAGTTCAATCATCTTGTACGGCAGCCCCCCATGCCAGACTCTAGCAAAAGCTTGCTTAATGTCTAGGAAAGTCCCCCAAAATAATTGCATAAGGCAGAGATAACACAAATGACAGTAACTCCCTAGAAATCATTTCACTTGAATCTTCTGGAGGGGTATAATTTGAAAAAATTATTATTGGATTAGGTTTGACATGTATTTCTGCCGCTACGCATTCAAGATGTTGTAGTTTTAATGGTAGGTCAAATGAAGAAGAAGGAATATTATTTTTGATTAGTAGTGCCACTCCCCGAAAACCTTTTAAATTACTATTTCTTTGGAATACTTGATAATTTTTAATACGAATTGGATTTGACAGTTTTACTTCTGTTAATGATAGAATATGTACTCTATCTTGAATTAACATGTTACTTAAAACGGGTTTATTACATTGAATTCCTTGGGTATTAATAGTTCCAATTATAAAGTCCATAATCGATTATAAGCAGCAAAAGGGAACGATATTGTGTTAGATGAACAATTTTTTATTGGATATTAATTTGAGTTATGAATAAAGAAACCATATTTCCGGTGTAGAAGACTGTTGTTTCTCTGTTTAAAAATTTTGGTGTTACCGACGAAATAATTTTAACAATTACTTCTCGTTTTTCAGGGAAAAGGTTCAGTAGAGTGGTGGTCAGTGTTCTTATAAGATCATCGATTCTCGTAAATCGTTTATATGTTTCTCCGTCATCGTCCACTTCTGTGTCTGGGTTGTCAATACATTTTAACGGAGCGATTTCCTCTCCGTTTGTTGGAACTTTTTGTCTTTTAGGACATTTGGTGGAGAATGTAGGGTGTTTACCCTTGCAGTTTACACAAATGAACTTCAGGCCAGAATTTACACAATCTTTTACCTCCATATCTAGTATCGATGTATCCTTTTTATTCGCCGGATACCAGAACTATGATTAACTGGTTGAGTATGTGTGTTAGTAGTAGTGTTACGAATAATTTTTCATCGAGGCGTGAATAGTGGGGACACCTATCGGTGGATGTTCTAAGTTGGCAGGCGGGCATTATATGCGGCGGCATTGCGCATGACAGTAATGGAAGGAAGTTGGACTGGGCGCCATTGGATTGTGGACTACGGTTGTGGAAGGCTGTATCTGCGAATCTGTGTTTAATTTGTTGTAATTAAATTGAGTTGTATGGTATTATTTGATTAAATAAATTCTTGGCGTAACAGTAGATGTGTTAGTTTTCCAGAATGATTTTTGGTTGTTTTTTTGAAATGTTTACTGAATTTTTCTTTAATGAAATCTTTTATACTTGGCAATTGTAATTCTCTTCTTAGTTGATTATTTTGTAGACAATGTTTTCACAATATGTATTTTTTATGAATTTCTTAATGTTTTTTTGGGTTTTTTTTGCATTCCAATATACAGGGTGTCCCGTCTCAAACCGTTGGTTAGAAAGATCTGGAAAACGGGGGGTCGTAGAAGTCTGAAAATTTGTACACGGGCGTTATCCGAAGGGGCTGATCGATCTAAAATATTTTCAAAATGGTGTCACTTCCGGTTATACCGGAAGTCGACACTAACTTCGTTATTTTAAATGAAACACCCCATTTTTTATTGCATTTTTGAATTCCTTGTCAAATTTTAATGTGACTTTATGTATAATACCATATCTCCAAAATTGATAGTTTTTGAGAAAATAATTATTTTAGATGAAATTTTGGCTTTTGCAGTGTTTTACCAAAAAATTTGTAACATGAGTCAGAATAGAGTTATTAAGCTGAAATTTGGGCTGAGGGTAGACAGAAAGCTTAGCTACAATACTGCCTAATTGGTTTTGGATTTCTGATTATACAGAGTGTTGTTATAACCAGTTACATTTGCAGCAACTTTGAAGTAGAATAACTTTCTTATTTCAAATGGAACACCCTGTATTTTTTTGTCTTGTTCGATAGAGAATTTAATTCTGAATCGAATGGTATAAGCATACCCTACACCTAGGTATGATAGATTTTGAGATATTCGGAAATTAAACGAAGGTTGCAATATTTGATAAAGTTTTAAGCCTTTTTTTAACATTTACGGGGGTTTTGGGGAATATAACATCAATTATTTTGTTAAATAAAGTTATTTCATCCTAAATCTCTCATAGGTTTCAATTGAAAATGATCTTTTGGTCAAAATTTTAGAGTTTTCAGCAAATCATTTTTAAGACAAACGCAGGAGACCCTGGTTCGATTCCCGCTGAGGCCTGAAACTTTTTTTTTATTTTTTTCGCAATTAATGGCAATCAAACGTTTTCATATTTTTTAAGTGGTTTGAAAAATATTAATTAAAAGCAGTTTAGCTATTGAAAGTCTCATATAGGGCATAAATTAGCAATAATATTCAAAAAACTTGCTCTTATTTCATGAATTTCTAAATATCTCAAAATCTATCAATCCTAGGTATAGGATATGCTTATACCATTCGATTCAGAATTAAATTCTCTATCGAACAAGACAAAAAAATACAGGGTGTTCCATTTGAAATAAGAAAGTTATTCTACTTTAAAGTTGCTGCAAATGTAACTGGTTATAACAACACTCTGTATAATCAGAAATCCAAAACCAATTAGGCAGTATTGTAGCTAAGCTTTCTGACTACCTTCAGCCTAAATTTCAGCTTAATAACTCTATTCTGACTCATGTTACAAATTTTTTGGTAAAACACTGCAAAAGCCAAAATTTCATCTAAAATAATTATTTTCTCAAAAACTATCAATTTTGGAGATATGGTATTATACATAAAGTCACATTAAAATTTGACAAGGAATTCAAAAATGCAATAAAAAATGGGGTATTCCATTTAAAATAACGAAGTTAGTGTCGACTTCCGGTATAACCGGAAGTGACACCATTTTGAAAATATTTTAGATCGATCAGCCCCTTCGGATAACGCCCGTGTACAAATTTTCAGACTTCTACGACCCCCCGTTTTCAAGATCTTTCTAACCAACCGTTTGAGACGGGACACCCTGTATATCACATATTCAAATATCTATTATTCTCCATTTTACTCGATCTCCTAAACGGTTAAAAATAGGACATCGCGGTTTTCACCAGTGGATTTAGCACCTCATTTTACATAAAATAAGTCCTATAAGTCTACTCTCAAGAGTTGATAAAGGTACAATCGAATAAAATTTTTATATATCACATTTTCAAATATCTATTATTCTCAATTTTACTTGATCTCCTAAACGGTTAAAGATAGGACATCGCGGTTTTTACCAGTGGATTTAGCACCTCATTTTACATAAAATAAGTCCTATAAGTCTACCCTCAAGGGTTGATCAAGGTACAAACGAATAAAATGTTTATATATCACATTTTCAAATATCTATTATTCTCCATTTTACTCGATCTCCTAAACGGTTAAAGATAGGACATCGCGGTTTTCACCAGTGGATTTAGCACCTTATTTTACATAAAATAAGTCCTACAAGTCTACTCTCAAGAGTTGATAAAGGTACAAACGAATAAAATGTTTATATATCACATTTTCAAATATCTATTATTCTCCATTTTACTCGATCTCCTAAACGGTTAAAGATAGGACATCGCGGATTTCACCAGTGGATTTAGCATCTCATTTTACATAAAATAAGTCCTATAAGTCTACTCTCAAGAGTTGATAAAGGTACAAACGAATAAAATGTTTATATATCACATTTTCAAATATCTATTATTTTCCATTTTACTCGATCTCCTAAACGGTTAAAGATAGGACATCGCGGTTTTCACCAGTGGATTTAGCACCTCATTTTACTTAAAATAAGTCTTATAAGTCTACTCTCAAGAGTTGATAAAGGTACAAACGAATAAAATGTTTATATATCACATTATAAAATATCTATTATTCTCCATTTTACTTGATCTCCTAAACGGTTAAAGACAGGACATCGCGGTTTTCACCAGTGGATTTTGCACCTCATTTTACAGAAAATAAGTCCTATAAGTCTACTCTTAAGAGTTGATAAAGGTACAAACGAATAAAATGTTTATATATCACATATTCAAATATCTATTATTCTCCATTTTACTCGATCTCCTAAACGGTTAAAAATAGGACATCGCGGTTTTCACCAGTGGATTTAGCACCTCATTTTACATAAAATAAGTCCTATAAGTCTACTCTCAAGAGTTGATAAAGGTACAAACGAATAAAATTTTTATATATCACATTTTCAAATATCTATTATTCTCAATTTTACTTGATCTCCTAAACGGTTAAAGATAGGACATCGCGGTTTTTACCAGTGGATTTAGAACCTCATTTTACATAAAATAGGTCCTATAAGTCTACTCTCAAGAGTTGATAAAGGTAAAAACGAATAAAATGTTTATACATCACATTTTCAAATATCTATTATTCTCCATTTTACTCGATCTCCTAAACGGTTAAAGATATCACATCGCGGTTTTCACCAGTGGATTTAGCACCTCATTTTACATAAAATAAGTCCTATAAGTCTACTCACAAGAGTTGATGAGGGTACAATCGAATAAAATGTTTATATACCACATTATCAAATATCTATTATTCTCCATTTTATTCGATCTCCTTAACGGTTAAAGATGGGACATCGCGGTTTTCACCAGTGGATTTAGCACCTCATTTTACATAAAATAAGTCTTATAAGTCTACTCTCAAGAGTTGATAAAGGTACAAACAAATAAAATGTTTATATATCACATTATCAAATATCTATTATTCTCCATTTTACTCGATCTCCTAAACGGTTAAAGATAGGACATCGCGGTTTTCACCAGTGGATTTAGCACCTTATTTTACATAAAATAAGTCCTATAAGTCTACTCTCAAGAGTTGATAAAGGTACAAACAAATAAAATGTTTATATATCACATTTTCAAATATCTATTAATATCCATTTTACTCGATCTCCTAAACGGTTAAAGATAGGACATGGCGGTTTTCTCCAGAGGATTTAGTACCTCATTTTACATAAAATAAGACCTATAAGTCTACTCTCAAGAGTTGATAAGGGTACAAACTAATAAAATGTTTATATACCACATTAACAAATATCTATTATTCTCCATTTTACTCGATCTCCAAAACGGTAAAAGATAGGACATCGCGGTTTTCACCAGTGGATTTAGCACATCATTTTACATAAAATAAGTCCTATAAGTCTAATCTCAAAAGTTGATAAAGGTACAAACGAATAAAATGTTTATATATCACATTTTCAAATATCTATTATTCTCCATTTTACTCGATCTCCTAAACGGTTAAAGATATCACATCGCGGTTTTCACCAGTGGATTTAGCACCTCATTTTACATAAAATAAGTCCTATAAGTCTACTCTCAAGAGTTGATAAAGGTACAAACGAATAAAATGTTTATATATCATATTATCAAATATCTATTATTCTCCATTTTACTCGATCTCCTAAACGGTTAAAGATAGGACATCGCGGTTTTCTCCAGAGGATTTAGTACCTCATTTTACATAAAATAGGTCCTATAAGTCTACTCTCAAGAGTTGATAAAGGTAAAAACGTATAAAATATTTATATATCACATTTTCAAATATCTATTATTTTCCATTTTACTCGATCTCCTAAACGGTGAAAGATAGGACATCGCGGTTTTCACCAGTGGATTTAGCACCTCATTTTACATAAAATAAGTCCTATAAGTCTACTCTCAAGAGTTGATAAAGGTACAAACGAATAAAATGTTTATATATCACATTATCAAATATCTATTATTCTCCATTTTACTCGATCTCCAAAACGGTAAAAGATAGGACATCGCGGTTTTCACCAGTGGATTTAGCACATCATTTTACATAAAATAGGTCCTATAAGTCTACTCTCAAGAGTTCATAAAGGTACAAACGAATAAAATTTTTGTTTATCACATTTTCAAATATCTATTTTTCTCCATTTTACTCGATCTCCTAAACGGTTCAAGATAGGACATCGCGGTTTTCACCAGTGCATTTAGCACCTCATTTTACATAAAATAAGTCCTTTCAGTCTACTCTTAAGAGTTGATAAAGGTACAAACGAATAAAATGTTTATATATCACATTTTCAAATATCTATTATTCTCCATTTTACTCGATCTCCTAAACGGTTAAAGATTGGACATCGCGGATTTCACCAGTGGATTAAGCACCTCATTTTACATAAAATAAGACCTATAAGTCTACTCTCAAGTGTTGATAAAGGTACAAACGAATAAAATGTATATATATCACATTATCAAATATCTATTATTCTCCATTTTACTCGATCTCCTAAACGGTTAAAGATAGGACATCGCGGTTTTTACCAGTGGATTTAGCACCTCATTTTACATAAAATAAGTCCTATAAGTCTACTCTCAAGAGTTGATAAAGGTACAAACGAATAAAACGATTATATACCACATTATCAAATATCTATTATTCTCCATTTTACTCGATCTCCTTAACGGTTAAAGATAGGACATCGCGGTTTTCACCAGTGGATTTAGCACCTCATTTTACTTAAAATAAGTCTTATAAGTCTACTCTCAAGAGTTGATAAAGGTACAAACGAATAAAATGTTTATATATCACATTATAAAATATCTATTATTCTCCATTTTACTCGATCTCCTAAACGGTTAAAGATAGGACATCGCGGTTTTCACCAGTGGATTTTGCACCTCATTTTACAGAAAATAAGTCCTATAAGTCTAATTTTAAGAGTTGATAAAGGTACAAACGAATAAAATGTTTATATATCACATATTCAAATATCTATTATTCTCCATTTTACTCGATCTCCTAAACGGTTAAAAATAGGACATCGCGGTTTTCACCAGTGGATTTAGCACCTCATTTTACATAAAATAAGTCCTATAAGTCTACTCTCAAGAGTTGATAAAGGTACAAACGAATAAAATTTTTATATATCACATTTTCAAATATCTATTTTTCTCCATTTTACTCGATCTCCTAAACGGTTCAAGATAGGACATCGCGGTTTTCACCAGTGGATTTCGCACCTCATTTTACATAAAATAAGTCCTATAAGTCTACTCTCAAGAGTTGATAAAGGTACAAATGAATAAATTGTTTATATATCACATTTTCAAATATCTATTATTTTCTATTTTACTCGATCTCCTAAACCGTTAAAGATAGGACATCGCGGTTTTCACCAGAGGATTTAGCACCTCATTTTACATAAAATAAGTCTTATAAGTCTACTCTCAAGAGTTGATAAAGGTACAAACGAATAAAATGTTAATATATCACATTTTCAAATATCTATTATTCTCCATTTTACTCGATCTCCTAAACGGTTAATGATAGGACATCGCGGTTTTCACCAGAGGATTTAGCACCTCATTTTACATAAAATAAGTCCTATAAGTCTACCCTCAAGAGTTGATCAAGGTACAAACGAATAAAATGTTTATATATCACATTTTCAAATATCTATTATTCTCCATTTTACTCGATCTCCTAAACGGTTAAAGATAGGACATCGCGGTTTCACCAGTGGATTTAGCACCTTATTTTACATAAAATAAGTCCTATAAGTCTACTCTCAAGAGTTGATAAAGGTACAAACAAATAAAATGTTTATATATCATATTTTCAAATATCTATTAATATCCATTTTAATCGATCTCCTAAACGGTTAAAGATAGGACATCGCGGTTTTCTCCAGAGGATTTAGTACCTCATTTTACATAAAATAAGACCTATAAGTCTACTCTCAAGAGTTGATCAAGGTACAAACGAATAAAATGTTTATATACCACATTTTCAAATATCTAATATTCTCCATTTTACTCGATCTCCTTAACGGTTAAAGATAGGACATCGTGGTTTTCACCAGTGGATTTAGCACCTCATTTTACATAAAATAAGTCCTATATGTCTACTCTCAAGAGTTGATAAGGGTACAAACGAATAAAACGATTATATACCACATTATCAAATATCTATTATTCTCCATTTTACTCGATCTCCTTAACGGTTAAAGATAGGACATCGCGGTTTTCACCAGTGGATTTAGCACCTCATTTTACAGAAAATAAGTCCTATAAGTCTACTCTTAAGAGTTGATAAAGGTACAAACGAATAAAATGTTTATATATCACATATTCAAATATCTATTATTCTCCATTTTACTCGATCTCCTAAACGGTTAAAAATAGGACATCGCGGTTTTCACCAGTGGATTTAGCACCTCATTTTACATAAAATAAGTCCTATAAGTCTACTCTTAAGAGTTGATAAAGGTACAAAAGAATAAAATGTTTATATATCACATTTTCAAATATCTATTATTCTCCATTTTACTCGATCTCCTAAACGGTTAAAGATAGGACATCGCGGATTTCACCAGTGGATTTAGCATCTCATTTTACATAAAATAAGTCCTATAAGTCTACTCTCAAGAGTTGTTAAAGGTACAAACGAATAAAATGATTATATATCACATTTTCAAATATCTATTATTTTCCATTTTACTCGATCTCCTAAACGGTTAAAGATAGGACATCGCGGTTTTCACCAGTGGATTTAGCACCTCATTTTACTTAAAATAAGTCTTATAAGTCTACTCTCAAGAGTTGATAAAGGTACAAACGAATAAAATGTTTATATATCACATTATAAAATATCTATTATTCTCCATTTTACTCGATCTCCTAAACGGTTAAAGATAGGACATCGCGGTTTTCACCAGTGGATTTTGCACCTCATTTTACAGAAAATAAGTCCTATAAGTCTACTCTTAAGAGTTGATAAAGGTACAAACGAATAAAATGTTTATATATCACATATTCAAATATCTATTATTCTCCATTTTACTCGATCTCCTAAACGGTTAAAAATAGGACATCGCGGTTTTCACCAGTGGATTTAGCACCTCATTTTACATAAAATAAGTCCTATAAGTCTACTCTCAAGAGTTGATAAAGGTACAATCGAATAAAATTTTTATATATCACATTTTCAAATATCTATTATTCTCAATTTTACTTGATCTCCTAAACGGTTAAAGATAGGACATCGCGGTTTTTACCAGTGGATTTAGCACCTCATTTTACATAAAATAAGTCCTATAAGTCTACCCTCAAGGGTTGATCAAGGTACAAACGAATAAAATGTTTATATATCACATTTTCAAATATCTATTATTCTCCATTTTACTCGATCTCCTAAACGGTTAAAGATAGGACATCGCGGATTTCACCAGTGGATTTAGCATCTCATTTCACATAAAATAAGTCCTATAAGTCTACTCTCAAGAGTTGATAAAGGTACAAACGAATAAAATGTTTATATATCACATTTTCAAATATCTATTATTTTCCATTTTACTCGATCTCCTAAACGGTTAAAGATAGGACATCGCGGTTTTCACCAGTGGATTTAGCACCTCATTTTACTTAAAATAAGTCTTATAAGTCTACTCTCAAGAGTTGATAAAGGTACAAACGAATAAAATGTTTATATATCACATTATAAAATATCTATTATTCTCCATTTTACTCGATCTCCTAAACGGTTAAAGATAGGACATCGCGGTTTTCACCAGTGGATTTTGCACCTCATTTTACAGAAAATAAGTCCTATAAGTCTACTCTTAAGAGTTGATAAAGGTACAAACGAATAAAATGTTTATATATCACATATTCAAATATCTATTATTCTCCATTTTACTCGATCTCCTAAACGGTTAAAAATAGGACATCGCGGTTTTCACCAGTGGATTTAGCACCTCATTTTACATAAAATAAGTCCTATAAGTCTACTCTCAAGAGTTGATAAAGGTACAAACGAATAAAATTTTTATATATCACATTTTCAAATATCTATTATTCTCAATTTTACTTGATCTCCTAAACGGTTAAAGATAGGACATCGCGGTTTTTACCAGTGGATTTAGCACCTCATTTTACATAAAATAAGTCCTATAAGTCTACCCTCAAGGGTTGATCAAGGTACAAACGAATAAAATATTTATATATCACATTTTCAAATATCTATTATTCTCCATTTTACTCGATCTCCTAAACGGTTAAAGATAGGACATCGCGGTTTTCACCAGTGGATTTAGCACCTTATTTTACATAAAATAAGTCCTATAAGTCTACTCTCAAGGGTTGATAAAGGTACAAACGAATAAAATGTTTATATATCACATTTTCAAATATCTATTTTTCTCCATTTTACTCGATCTCCTAAACGGTTCAAGATAGGACATCGCGGTTTTCACCAGTGGATTTCGCACCTCATTTTACATAAAATAGGTCCTATAAGTCTACTCTCAAGAGTTGATAAAGGTACAAACGAATAAAATGTTTATATATCACATTTTCAAATATCTATTTTTCTCCATTTTACTCGATCTCCTAAACGGTTCAAGATAGGACATCGCGGTTTTAACCAGTGGATTTAGCACCTCATTTTACATAAAATAAGTCCTATAAGTTTACTCTCAAGAGTTGATAAAGGTACAAACGAATAAAATGTTTATATATCACATTTTCAAATATCTATTATTCTCCATTTTACTCGATCCCCTAAACGGTTAAATATAGTACATCGCGGTTTTCACCAGTAAATTTAGCACCTCATTTTACATAAAATAGGTCCTATAAGTCTACTCTCAAGAGTTGATAAAGGTACAAACGAATAAAATGTTTATATATCACATTTTCAAATATCTATTTTTCTCCATTTTACTCGATCTCCTAAACGGTTCAAGATAGGACATCGCGGTTTTCACCAGTGGATTTCGCACCTCATTTTACATAAAATAAGTCCTATAAGTCTACTCTCAAGAGTTGATAAAGGTACAAATGAATAAATTGTTTATATATCACATTTTCAAATATCTATTATTTTCTATTTTACTCGATCTCCTAAACCGTTAAAGATAGGACATCGCGGTTTTCACCAGAGGATTTAGCACCTCATTTTACATAAAATAAGTCTTATAAGTCTACTCTCAAGAGTTGATAAAGGTACAAACGAATAAAATGTTAATATATCACATTTTCAAATATCTATTATTCTCCATTTTACTCGATCTCCTAAACGGTTAATGATAGGACATCGCGGTTTTCACCAGTGGATTTAGCACCTCATTTTACATAAAATAGGTCTTATAAGTCTACCCTCATGAGTGGATCAAGGTACAAACGAATAAAATGTTAATATATCACATTTTCAAATATCTATTATTCTCCATTTTACTCGATCTCCTAAACGGTAATCCTCCTATCTGTCAATTTTGACATCTGTCATTTTTGACATTTGTCATTCTTGACATTTGTCATTTTTTGACATCTGTCATTCTTGACATCTGTCATTTTTTGACAGCTGACATTTTTGACAGCCGTCATTCTTTGACAACTGAATAAAATATTTATATATCACATTTTTAAATATCTATTATTCTCCATTTTACTCAATCTCCTAAACGGTTAAAGATAGGACATCGCGGTTTTAACCAATGGATTTAGCACCTCATTTTACATATAATAAGTCCTATAAGTCTACTCTCAAGAGTTGATAAAGGTACAAACGAATAAAATGTTTATATATCACATATTCAAATATCTATTATTCTCCATTTTACTCGATCTCCTAAACGGTTAAAAATAGGACATCGCGGTTTTCACCAGTGGATTTAGCACCTCATTTTACATAAAATAAGTCCTATAAGTCTACTCTTAAGAGTTGATAAAGGTACAAAAGAATAAAATGTTTATATATCACATTTTCAAATATCTATTATTCTCCATTATACTCGATCTCCTAAACGGTTAAAGATAGGACATCGCGGTTTTAACCAGTGGATTTAGCACCTCATTTTACATAAAATAAGTCCTATAAGTCTACTCTCAAGAGTTGATAAAGGTACAAACGAATAAAATGTTTATATATCACATTTTCAAATATCTATTTTTCTCCATTTTACTCGATCTCCTAAACGGTTAAAGATAGGACATCGCGGTTTTCACCAGTCGATTTAGCACCTTATTTTACATAAAATAAGTCCTATAAGTCTACTCTTAAGAGTTGATAAAGGTACAAAAGAATAAAATGTTTATATATCACATTTTCAAATATCTATTATTCTCCATTATACTCGATCTCCTAAACGGTTAAAGATAGGACATCGCGGTTTTAACCAGTGGATTTAGCACCTCATTTTACATAAGATAAGTCCTATAAGTCTACTCTCAAGAGTTGATAAAGGTACAAACGAATAAAATGTTTATATATCACATTTTCAAATATCTATTTTTCTCCATTTTACTCGATCTCCTAAACGGTTAAAGATAGGACATCGCGGTTTTCACCAGTCGATTTAGCACCTTATTTTACATAAAATAAGTCCTATAAATCTACTCTCAAGAGTTGATAAAGGAACAAACGAATAAAATGTTTATATATCACATTTTCAAATATCTATTATTCTCCATTATACTCGATCTCCTAAACGGTTAAAGATAGGACATCGCGGATTTCACCAGTGGGTTTAGCACCTCATTTTACATAAAATAAGTCCTATAAGTCTACTCTCAAGAGTTGATAAAAGTACAAACAAATAAAATGTTTATATATCACATTTTCAAATATCTATTATTCTCCATTTTACTCCATCTCCTAAACGGTTAAAGATTGGACATCGCGGTTTTCACCAGTGGATTTAGAACCTCATTTTACATAAAATAGGTCCTATAAGTCTACTCTCAAGAGTTGATAAAGGTAAAAACGAATAAAATGTTTATATATCAAATTTTCAAATATCTATTATTCTCCATTTTACTCGATCTCCTAAACGGTTAAAGATAGGACATCGCGGTTTTCACCAGTGGATTTAGCACCTCATTTTACATAAAATAAGTCCTATAAGTCTACTCTCAAGAGTTGATAAAGGTACAAACGAATAAATTGTTTATATATCACATTTTCAAATATCTATTATTCTCCATTCTACTCTATCTCCTAAACGGTTAAAGATAGGACATCGCGGTTTTCACCAGTGGATTTAGCACAATATTTTACATAAAATAAGTCCTATAAGTCTACTCTCAAGAGTTGATAAAGGTAAAAACGAATAAAATGTTTATATATCAAATTTTCAAATATCTATTATTCTCCATTTTACTCGATCTCCTAAACGGTTAAAGATAGGACATCGCGGTTTTCACCAGTGGATTTAGCACCTCATTTTACATAAAATAAGTCCTATAAGTCTACTCTCAAGAGTTGATAAAGGTACAAACGAATAAATTGTTTATATATCACATTTTCAAATATCTATTATTCTCCATTCTACTCTATCTCCTAAACGGTTAAAGATAGGACATCGCGGTTTTCACCAGTGGATTTAGCACAATATTTTACATAAAATAAGTCCTATAAGTCTACTCTCAAGAGTTGATTAAGATACAAACGAATAAAATGTTTATATATCACATTATCAAATATCTATTATTCTCCATTTTACTCGATCTCCTAAACGGTTAAAGATAGGACATCGCGGTTTTCACCAGTGGATTTAGAACCTCATTTTACATAAAATAGGTACTATAAGTCTACTCTCAAGAGTTGATAAAGGTAAAAACGAATAAAATGTTTATATATCACATATTCAAATTTCTAATATTCTCCATTTTACTCGATCTCCTAAACGGTTAATGATAGGACATCGCGGTTTTCACCAGTGGATTTAGCACCTCATTTTACATAAAATTGGTCCTATAAGTCTTCCCTCATGAGTTGATCAAGGTACAAACGAATAAAATGTTAATATATCACATTTTCAAATATCTATTATTCTCCATTTTACTCGATCTCCTAAACGGTAAAAGATAGGACATCAAGGTTTTCATCAGTGGATTAAGCACCCCATTTTACAAAAAATAAGTCCTATAAGTCTACTCTCAAGAGTTGATTAAGATACAAACGAATAAAATGTTTATATATCACATTATCAAATATCTATTATTCTCCATTTTACTCGATCTCCTAAACGGTTAAAGATAGGACATCGCGGTTTTCACCAGTGGATTTAGAACCTCATTTTACATAAAATAAGTCCTATAAGCCTACTCTCAAGAGTTGATAAAGGAACAAACGAATAAAGTGTTTATATATCACATTTTCAAATATCTATTATTCTCCATTTTACTCGATCTCCTAAACGGTAAAAGATAGGACATCAAGGTTTTCATCAGTGGATTAAGCACCCCATTTTACAAAAAATAAGTCCTATAAGTCTACTCTCAAGAGTTGATTAAGATACAAACGAATAAAATGTTTATATATCACATTATCAAATATCTATTATTCTCCATTTTACTCGATCTCCTAAACGGTTAAAGATAGGACATCGCGGTTTTCACCAGTGGATTTAGAACCTCATTTTACATAAAATAAGTCCTATAAGCCTACTCTCAAGAGTTGATAAAGGAACAAACGAATAAAGTGTTTATATATCACATTTTCAAATATCTCTTCTCCATTTTACTCGATCTCCTAAAAGGTTAAAGATAGGACATCGCGGATATCAGTCAATTTAGCATACCATTTTATATGAAATTAGTTATATAACAACTGTCACTTTTAGACATATGTCATTCTTGACATCAATGATATTTTGACAGCTGTCATTTTTGACATCTGTCATTTTTTGACAGTTGTCAATCTTGACATTTGTCATTTTTTGACATCTGTTATTCGTGACATCTGTCACTCTTGACATCTGTCATTCTTGATATCTGTCACTCTTGACATCTGTCATTCTTGACATTTGTCATTTTTGACATCTGACATTTTTTGACATCTGTCAATTTTGACATCTGTCATTTTTGACATTTGTCATTCTTGACATTTGTCATTTTTTGACATCTGTCATTTTTGACATTTGTCATTCTTGACATTTGTCTTTTTTTGACATCTGTCATTCTTGACATCTGTCATTTTTGACAGCTGACATTTTTGACAGCCGTCATTCTTTGACAACTGAATAAAATATTTATATATCACATTTTTAAATATCTATTATTCTCCATTTTACTCAATCTCCTAAACGGTTAAAGATAGGACATCGCGGTTTTAACCAATGGATTTAGCACCTCATTTTACATAAAATAAGTCCTATAAGTCTACTCTCAAGAGTTGATAAAGGTACAAACGAATGAAATTCTTATATATCACATTTTTAAATATCTATTATTCTCCATTTTACTCAATCTCCTAAACGGTTAAAGATAGGACATCGCGGTTTTAACCAATGGATTTAGCACCTCATTTTACATAAAATAAGTCCTATAAGTCTACTCTCAAGAGTTGATAAAGGTACAAACGAATAAAATGTTTATATATCACATTTTCAAATATCTATTAATATCCATTTTATCCGATCTCCTAAACGGTTAAAGATAGGACATCGCAGTTTTCACCAGTGGATTTAGCACCTCATTTTACATATAATAAGTCCTATAAGTCTACTCTCAAGAGTTGATAAAGGTACAAACGAATAAAATGTTTATATATCACATTATCAAATATCTATTACTCTCCATTTTACTCGATCTCCTAAACGGTTAAAGATAGGACATCGCGGTTTTCACCAGTGGATTTAGAACCTTATTTTACATAAAATAGGTCCTATAAGTCTACTCTCAAGAGTTGATAAAGGTAAAAACGAATAAAATGTTTATATATCACATTTTCAAATATTCATTATTCCCCATTTTACTCGATCTCCTAAACTATTGAAGATAGGACATCGCGGTTTTCACCAGTGGATTTAAAACCTCATTTTACATAAAATAGGTCCTATAAGTCTACTCTCAAGAGTTGATAAAGGTAAAAACGAATAAAATGTTTATATATCACACTTTCAAATATCTATTATTCTCCATTTTACTCGATCTCCCAAACGGTTAAAGATATCACATCGCGGTTTTCACCAGTGGATTTAGCACCTCATTTTACATAAAATAAGTTCTATAAGTCTACTTTCAAGAGTTGATAGGGGTACAAACGAATAAAATGTTTATATACCACATTATCAAACATCTATTATTCTCCATTTTACTCGATCTAATAAACGGTTAAAGATAGGACATCGCGGTTTTAACCAGTGGATTTAGCACCTCATTTTACTTAAAATAAGTCCTATAAGTCTACTCTCAAGAGTTGATAATGGTACAAACGAATAAAATGTTTATATATCACATTTTCAAATATCTAGTATTCTCCATTTTACTCGATCTCCTAAACGGTTAAAGATGAGACATCGCGGTTTTAACCAGTGGATTTAGCACCTCATTTTACTTAAAATAAGTCCTATAAGTCTACTCTTAAGAGTTGATAAAGGTACAAACGAATAAATTGTATATATATCACATTTTCAAATATCTATTATTTTCAATTTTACTCGATCTCCTAAACGGTTAAAGATAGGACATCGCGGTTTTCACCAGAGGATTTAGCACCTTATTTTACATAAAATAAGTCCTATAAGTCTACTCTCAAGAGTTGATTAAGGTACAAACGAATAAAATGTTTATGTATCACATTATCAAATATCTATTATTCTCCATTTTACTCGATCTCCTAAACGGTTAATGATAGGAGATCGCGGTTTTCACCAGTGGATTTAGAACCTCATTTTACATAAAATAGGTCCTATAAGTCAACTCTCAAGGGTTGAAAAAGGTACAAACGAATAAAATGTTTATATATCACATTATCAAATATCTATTATTCTCCATTTTACTCGATCTCCAAAACGGTTAAAGATAGGACATCGCGGTTTTCACCAGAGGATTTAGCACCTTATTTTACATAAAATAAGTCGTATAAGTCTACTCTCAAGAGTTGATTAAGGTACAAACGAATAAAATGTTTATGTATCACATTATCAAATATCTATTATTCTCCATTTTACTCGATCTCCTAAACGGTTAATGATAGGACATCGCGGTTTTCACCAGTGGATTTATAACCTCATTTTACATAAAATAAGTCCTATAAGTCTACTCTCAAGAGTTGATAAAGATACAAACGAATAAAATGTTTATATATCACATTATCAAATATCTATTATTCTCCATTTTACTCGATCTCCAAAACGGTTAAAGATAGGACATCGCGGTTTTCACCAGTGGATTTAAAACCTCATTTTACATAAAATAGGTCCTATAAGTCTACTCTCAAGAGTTGATAAAGGTAAAAACGAATAAAATGTTTATATATCACATTTTCAAATATCTATAATTTTCCATTTTACTCGATCTCCTAAACGGTTAAAGATATCACATCGCGGTTTTCACCAGTGGATTTAGCACCTCATTTTACATAAAATAAGTCCTATAAGTCTACTTTCAAGAGTTGATAAGGGTACAAACGAATAAAATGTTTATATACCACATTATCAAATATCTATTATTCTAAATTTTACTCGATCTCCTAAACGGTTAAAGATAGGACATCGCGGTTTTCACCAGTGGATTTAGAACCTCATTTTACATAAAATAGGTCCTATAAGTCTACTTTCAAGAGTTGATAAAGGTACAAACGAATAAAATGTTTATATATCACATTTTCAAATATCTATTATTCTCCATTTTACTCGATCTCCTAAACGGTTAAAGATAGGACATCGCGGTTTTCACCAGTGGATTTAGCACCTCATTTTACATAAAATTGGTCCTATAAGTCTACTCTCAAGAGTTGATAATGGTACAAACGAATAAAATGTTTATATATCACATTTTCAAATATCTAGTATTCTCCATTTTACTCGATCTCCTAAACGGTTAAAGATGAGACATCGCGGTTTTAACCAGTGGATTTAGCACCTCATTTTACTTAAAATAAGTCCTATAAGTCTACTCTTAAGAGTTGATAAAGGTACAAACGAATAAATTGTATATATATCACATTTTCAAATATCTATTATTTTCAATTTTACTCGATCTCCTAAACGGTTAAAGATAGGACATCGCGGTTTTCACCAGAGGATTTAGCACCTTATTTTACATAAAATAAGTCCTATAAGTCTACTCTCAAGAGTTGATTAAGGTACAAACGAATAAATTGTTTATGTATCACATTATCAAATATCTATTATTCTCCATTTTACTCGATCTCCTAAACGGTTAATGATAGGAGATCGCGGTTTTCACCAGTGGATTTAGAACCTCATTTTACATAAAATAGGTCCTATAAGTCAACTCTCAAGGGTTGAAAAAGGTACAAACGAATAAAATGTTTATATATCACATTATCAAATATCTATTATTCTCCATTTTACTCGATCTCCAAAACGGTTAAAGATAGGACATCGCGGTTTTCACCAGAGGATTTAGCACCTTATTTTACATAAAATAAGTCGTATAAGTCTACTCTCAAGAGTTGATTAAGGTACAAACGAATAAAATGTTTATGTATCACATTATCAAATATCTATTATTCTCCATTTTACTCGATCTCCTAAACGGTTAATGATAGGACATCGCGGTTTTCACCAGTGGATTTATAACCTCATTTTACATAAAATAAGTCCTATAAGTCTACTCTCAAGAGTTGATAAAGATACAAACGAATAAAATGTTTATATATCACATTATCAAATATCTATTATTCTCCATTTTACTCGATCTCCAAAACGGTTAAAGATAGGACATCGCGGTTTTCACCAGTGGATTTAAAACCTCATTTTACATAAAATAGGTCCTATAAGTCTACTCTCAAGAGTTGATAAAGGTAAAAACGAATAAAATGTTTATATATCACATTTTCAAATATCTATTATTTTCCATTTTACTCGATCTCCTAAACGGTTAAAGATATCACATCGCGGTTTTCACCAGTGGATTTAGCACCTCATTTTACATAAAATAAGTCCTATAAGTCTACTTTCAAGAGTTGATAAGGGTACAAACGAATAAAATGTTTATATACCACATTATCAAATATCTATTATTCTAAATTTTACTCGATCTCCTAAACGGTTAAAGATAGGACATCGCGGTTTTCACCAGTGGATTTAGAACCTCATTTTACATAAAATAGGTCCTATAAGTCTACTTTCAAGAGTTGATAAAGGTACAAACGAATAAAATGTTTATATATCACATTTTCAAATATCTATTATTCTCCATTTTACTCGATCTCCTAAACGGTTAAAGATAGGACATCGCGGTTTTCACCAGTGGATTTAGCACCTCATTTTACATAAAATTGGTCCTATAAGTCTACTCTCAAGAGTTGATAAAGGTAAAATCGAATAAAATGTTTATATATCACATTTTCAAATATCTATTATTTTCTATTTTACTCGATCTCCTAAACGGTAAAAGATAGGACATCGCGGTTTTCACCAGAGGATTTAGCACCTTATTTTACATAAAATAAGTCCTATAAGTCTACTCTCAAGAGTTGATTAAGGTACAAACGAATAAAATGTTTATGTATCACATTATCAAATATCTATTATTCTCCATTTTACTCGATCTCCTAAACGGTTAATGATAGGACATCGCGGTTTTCACCAGTGGATTAAGAACCTCATTTTACATAAAATAGGTCCTATAAGTCTACTCTCAAGGGTTGATAAAGGTACAAACGAATAAAATGTTTATATATCACATTATCAAATATCTATTATTCTCCATTTTACTCGATCTCCAAAACGGTTTAAGATAGGACATCGCGGTTTTCACCAGAGGATTTAGCACCTTATTTTACATAAAATAAGTCGTATAAGTCTACTCTCAAGAGTTGATTAAGGTACAAACGAATAAAATGTTTATGTATCACATTATCAAATATCTATTATTCTCCATTTTACTCGATCTCCTAAACGGTTAATGATAGGACATCGCGGTTTTCACCAGTGGATTTATAACCTCATTTTACATAAAATAAGTCCTATAAGTCTACTCTCAAGAGTTGATAAAGATACAAACGAATAAAATGTTTATATATCACATTATCAAATATCTATTATTCTCCATTTTACTCGATCTCCAAAACGGTTAAAGATAGGACATCGCGGTTTTCACCAGTGGATTTAAAACCTCATTTTACATAAAATAGGTCCTATAAGTCTACTCTCAAGAGTTGATAAAGGTAAAAACGAATAAAATGTTTATATATCACATTTTCAAATATCTATTATTTTCCATTTTACTCGATCTCCTAAACGGTTAAAGATATCACATCGCGGTTTTCACCAGTGGATTTAGCACCTCATTTTACATAAAATAAGTCCTATAAGTCTACTTTCAAGAGTTGATAAGGGTACAAACGAATAAAATGTTTATATACCACATTATCAAATATCTATTATTCTAAATTTTACTCGATCTCCTAAACGGTTAAAGATAGGACATCGCGGTTTTCACCAGTGGATTTAGAACCTCATTTTACATAAAATAGGTCCTATAAGTCTACTTTCAAGAGTTGATAAAGGTACAAACGAATAAAATGTTTATATATCACATTTTCAAATATCTATTATTCTCCATTTTACTCGATCTCCTAAACGGTTAAAGATAGGACATCGCGGTTTTCACCAGTGGATTTAGCACCTCATTTTACATAAAATTGGTCCTATAAGTCTACTCTCAAGAGTTGATAAAGGTAAAATCGAATAAAATGTTTATATATCACATTTTCAAATATCTATTATTTTCTATTTTACTCGATCTCCTAAACGGTAAAAGATAGGACATCACGGTTTTCACCAGTGGATTTAGAACCTCATTTTACATAAAATATGTCCTATAAGTCTACTCTCAAGGGTTGATAAAGGTACAAACGAATAAAATGTTTATATATCACATTTTCAAATATCCATTATTCTCCATTTTACTCGATCTCCTAAACGGTTAAAGATAGGACATCGCGGTTTTCACCAGTGGATTTAGAACCTCATTTTACATAAAATAGGTTTTATAATTCTACTCTCAAGAGTTGATAAAGGTAAAAACGAATAAAATGTTAATATATCACATTTTCAAATATCTATTATTCTCCATTTTACTCGATCTCCTAAACGGTAATCCTCCTATCTGTCAATTTTGACATCTGTCATTTTTGACATTTGTCATTCTTGACATTTGTCATTTTTTGACATCTGTCATTCTTGACATCTGTCATTTTTTGACAGCTGACATTTTTGACAGCCGTCATTCTTTGACAACTGAATAAAATATTTATATATCACATTTTTAAATATCTATTATTCTCCATTTTACTCAATCTCCTAAACGGTTAAAGATAGGACATCGCGGTTTTAACCAATGGATTTAGCACCTCATTTTACATATAATATGTCCTATAAGTCTACTCTCAAGAGTTGATAAAGGTACAAACGAATAAAATGTTTATATATCACATATTCAAATATCTATTATTCTCCATTTTACTCGATCTCCTAAACGGTTAAAAATAGGACATCAAGGTTTTCACCAGTGGATTTAGCACCTCATTTTACATAAAATAAGTCCTATAAGTCTACTCTTAAGAGTTGATAAAGGTACAAAAGAATAAAATGTTTATATATCACATTTTCAAATATCTATTATTCTCCATTATACTCGATCTCCTAAACGGTTAAAGATAGGACATCGCGGTTTTAACCAGTGGATTTAGCACCTCATTTTACATAAAATAAGTCCTATAAGTCTACTCTCAAGAGTTGATAAAGGTACAAACGAATAAAATGTTTATATATCACATTTTCAAATATCTATTTTTCTCCATTTTACTCGATCTCCTAAACGGTTAAAGATAGGACATCGCGGTTTTCACCAGTCGATTTAGCACCTTATTTTACATAAAATAAGTCCTATAAGTCTACTCTTAAGAGTTGATAAAGGTACAAAAGAATAAAATGTTTATATATCACATTTTCAAATATCTATTATTCTCCATTATACTCGATCTCCTAAACGGTTAAAGATAGGACATCGCGGTTTTAACCAGTGGATTTAGCACCTCATTTTACATAAGATAAGTCCTATAAGTCTACTCTCAAGAGTTGATAAAGGTACAAACGAATAAAATGTTTATATATCACATTTTCAAATATCTATTTTTCTCCATTTTACTCGATCTCCTAAACGGTTAAAGATAGGACATCGCGGTTTTCACCAGTCGATTTAGCACCTTATTTTACATAAAATAAGTCCTATAAGTCTACTCTCAAGAGTTGATAAAGGAACAAACGAATAAAATGTTTATATATCACATTTTCAAATATCTATTATTCTCCATTATACTCGATCTCCTAAACGGTTAAAGATAGGACATCGCGGATTTCACCAGTGGGTTTAGCACCTCATTTTACATAAAATAAGTCCTATAAGTCTACTCTCAAGAGTTGATAAAAGTACAAACAAATAAAATGTTTATATATCACATTTTCAAATATCTATTATTCTCCATTTTACTCCATCTCCTAAACGGTTAAAGATTGGACATCGCGGTTTTCACCAGTGGATTTAGAACCTCATTTTACATAAAATAGGTCCTATAAGTCTACTCTCAAGAGTTGATAAAGGTAAAAACGAATAAAATGTTTATATATCAAATTTTCAAATATCTATTATTCTCCATTTTACTCGATCTCCTAAACGGTTAAAGATAGGACATCGCGGTTTTCACCAGTGGATTTAGCACCTCATTTTACATAAAATAAGTCCTATAAGTCTACTCTCAAGAGTTGATAAAGGTACAAACGAATAAATTGTTTATATATCACATTTTCAAATACCTATTATTCTCCATTCTACTCTATCTCCTAAACGGTTAAAGATAGGACATCGCGGTTTTCACCAGTGGATTTAGCACAATATTTTACATAAAATAAGTCCTATAAGTCTACTCTCAAGAGTTGATTAAGATACAAACGAATAAAATGTTTATATATCACATTATCAAATATCTATTATTCTCCATTTTACTCGATCTCCTAAACGGTTAAAGATAGGACATCGCGGTTTTCACCAGTGGATTTAGAACCTTATTTTACATAAAATAGGTCCTATAAGTCTACTCTCAAGAGTTGATAAAGGTAAAAACGAATAAAATGTTTATATATCACATTTTCAAATATTCATTATTCCCCATTTTACTCGATCTCCTAAACTATTGAAGATAGGACATCGCGGTTTTCACCAGTGGATTTAAAACCTCATTTTACATAAAATAGGTCCTATAAGTCTACTCTCAAGAGTTGATAAAGGTAAAAACGAATAAAATGTTTATATATCACACTTTCAAATATCTATTATTCTCCATTTTACTCGATCTCCCAAACGGTTAAAGATATCACATCGCGGTTTTCACCAGTGGATTTAGCACCTCATTTTACATAAAATAAGTTCTATAAGTCTACTTTCAAGAGTTGATAGGGGTACAAACGAATAAAATGTTTATATACCACATTATCAAACATCTATTATTCTCCATTTTACTCGATCTAATAAACGGTTAAAGATAGGACATCGCGGTTTTAACCAGTGGATTTAGCAATTCATTTTACTTAAAATAAGTCCTATAAGTCTACTCTCAAGAGTTGATAATGGTACAAACGAATAAAATGTTTATATATCACATTTTCAAATATCTAGTATTCTCCATTTTACTCGATCTCCTAAACGGTTAAAGATGAGACATCGCGGTTTTAACCAGTGGATTTAGCACCTCATTTTACTTAAAATAAGTCCTATAAGTCTACTCTTAAGAGTTGATAAAGGTACAAACGAATAAATTGTATATATATCACATTTTCAAATATCTATTATTTTCAATTTTACTCGATCTCCTAAACGGTTAAAGATAGGACATCGCGGTTTTCACCAGAGGATTTAGCACCTTATTTTACATAAAATAAGTCCTATAAGTCTACTCTCAAGAGTTGATTAAGGTACAAACGAATAAAATGTTTATGTATCACATTATCAAATATCTATTATTCTCCATTTTACTCGATCTCCTAAACGGTTAATGATAGGAGATCGCGGTTTTCACCAGTGGATTTAGAACCTCATTTTACATAAAATAGGTCCTATAAGTCAACTCTCAAGGGTTGAAAAAGGTACAAACGAATAAAATGTTTATATATCACATTATCAAATATCTATTATTCTCCATTTTACTCGATCTCCAAAACGGTTAAAGATAGGACATCGCGGTTTTCACCAGAGGATTTAGCACCTTATTTTACATAAAATAAGTCCTATAAGTCTACTCTCAAGAGTTGATTAAGGTACAAACGAATAAAATGTTTATGTATCACATTATCAAATATCTATTATTCTCCATTTTACTCGATCTCCTAAACGGTTAATGATAGGACATCGCGGTTTTCACCAGTGGATTAAGAACCTCATTTTACATAAAATAGGTCCTATAAGTCTACTCTCAAGGGTTGATAAAGGTACAAACGAATAAAATGTTTATATATCACATTATCAAATATCTATTATTCTCCATTTTACTCGATCTCCAAAACGGTTAAAGATAGGACATCGCGGTTTTCACCAGAGGATTTAGCACCTTATTTTACATAAAATAAGTCGTATAAGTCTACTCTCAAGAGTTGATTAAGGTACAAACGAATAAAATGTTTATGTATCACATTATCAAATATCTATTATTCTCCATTTTACTCGATCTCCTAAACGGTTAATGATAGGACATCGCGGTTTTCACCAGTGGATTTATTACCTCATTTTACATAAAATAAGTCCTATAAGTCTACTCTCAAGAGTTGATAAAGATACAAACGAATAAAATGTTTATATATCACATTATCAAATATCTATTATTCTCCATTTTACTCGATCTCCAAAACGGTTAAAGATAGGATATCGCGGTTTTCACCAGTGGATTTAAAACCTCATTTTACATAAAATAGGTCCTATAAGTCTACTCTCAAGAGTTGATAAAGGTAAAAACGAATAAAATGTTTATATATCACATTTTCAAATATCTATTATTTTCCATTTTACTCGATCTCCTAAACGGTTAAAGATATCACATCGCGGTTTTCACCAGTGGATTTAGCACCTCATTTTACATAAAATAAGTCCTATAAGTCTACTTTCAAGAGTTGATAAGGGTACAAACGAATAAAATGTTTATATACCACATTATCAAATATCTATTATTCTAAATTTTACTCGATCTCCTAAACGGTTAAAGATAGGACATCGCGGTTTTCACCAGTGGATTTAGAACCTCATTTTACATAAAATATGTCCTATAAGTCTACTCTCAAGAGTTGATTAAGGTACAAACGATTAAAATGTTTATGTATCACATTATCAAATATCTATTATTCTCCATTTTACTCGATCTCCTAAACGGTTAATGATAGGACATCGCGGTTTTCACCAGTGGATTTAGCACTATATTTTACATAAAATGAGTCCTATAAGTCTATTCACAAGAGTTGATAAAGGTACAAACGAATAAAATGTTTATATACCACATTATCAAATATCTATTATTCTAAATTTTACTCGATCTCCTAAACGGTTAAAGATAGGACATCGCGGTTTTCACCAGAGGATTTAGCACCTTATTTTACATAAAATAAGTCCTATAAGTCTACTCTCAAGAGTTGATTAAGGTACAAACGATTAAAATGTTTATGTATCACATTATCAAATATCTATTATTCTCCATTTTACTCGATCTCCTAAACGGTTAATGATAGGACATCGCGGTTTTCACCAGTGGATTTAGCACTATATTTTACATAAAATGAGTCCTATAAGTCTATTCACAAGAGTTGATAAAGGTACAAACGAATAAAATGTTTATATATCACATTTTCTAATATCTATTATTCTTCATTTTACTCGATCTCCTAAACGGTTAAAGATAGGACATCGCGGTTTAAACCAGTGGATTTAGCACCTCATTTTACTTAAAATAAGTCCTATAAGACTACTCTCAAGAGTTGATAAAGGTACAAACGAATAAAATGTTTATATATCACATTTTCAAATATCTATTATTTTCTATTTTACTCGATCTCCTAAACGGTAAAAGATAGGACATCGCGGTTTTAACCAGTGGATTTAGCACCTCATTTTACTTAAAATAAGTCCTATAAGTCTACTCTCAAGAGTTGATAAAGGTACAAACGAATAAAATGTTTATATATCACATTTTCAAATATCTATTATTTTCTATTTTACTCGATCTCCTAAACGGTAAAAGATAGGACATCGCGGTTTTCTCCAGTGGATTTAGAACCTCATTTTACATAAAATAGGTCTTATAAGTCTACTCTCAATAGTTGATAAAGGTAAAAACGAATAAGATGTTTATATATCACATTATCAAATATCTATTATTCTCCATTTTACTCGATCTCCTAAACGGTTAAAGATAGGACATCGCGGTTTTCATCAGTGGATTTAGAACCTCATTTTACATAAAATAGGTCCTATAAGTCTACTCTCAAGAGTTTATAAAGGTAAAAACGAATAAAATGTTTATATATCACATTTTCAAATATCTATTATTTTCTATTTTACTCGATCTCCTAAACGGTAAAAGATAGGACATCGCGGTTTTCTCCAGTGGATTTAGAACCTCATTTTACATAAAATAGGTCTTATAAGTCTACTCTCAATAGTTGATAAAGGTAAAAACGAATAAAATGTTTATATATCACATTATCAAATATCTATTATTCTCCATTTTACTCGATCTCCTAAACGGTTAAAGATAGGACATCGCGGTTTTCATCAGTGGATTTAGAACCTCATTTTACATAAAATAGGTCCTATAAGTCTACTCTCAAGAGTTTATAAAGGTAAAAACGAATAAAATGTTTATATATCACATTTTCAAATATTCATTATTCTCCATTTTACTCGATCTCCTAAACGGTTAATGATTAAACATCGCGGTTTTCAATAGTGGATTGAGCACCTCATTTTACATAAAATAGGTACTATAAGTCTACTCTCAAGAGTTGATAAAGGTAAAAACGAATAAAATGTTTATATATCACATATTCAAATTTCTAATATTATCCATTTTACTCGATCTCCTAAACGGTTAATGATAGGACATCGCGGTTTTCACCAGTGGATTTAGCACCTCATTTTACATAAAATAGGTCCTATAAATCTACCCTCAAGAGTTGATCAAGGTACAAACGAATAAAATTTTTATATATCACATATTCAAATTTCTAATATTCTCCATTTTACTCGATCTCCTAAACGGTTAAAGATAGGACATCGCGGTTATCAGTCAATTTAGCATACCATTTTATATAAAATTAGTTATATAACAACTGTCATTTTTAGACATATGTCATTCTTGACATCTATGTTTTTTTGACAGCTGTCATTTTTGACATCTGTCATTTTTTGACAGTTGTCAATCTTGACATTTGTCATTTTTTGACATCTGTTATTCTTGACATCTGTCACTCTTGACATCTGTCACTCTTGACATCTGTCATTCTTGACATCTGTCACTTTTGACATCTGTCATTCTTAACATTTGTCATTTTTGACATCTGTCATTTTTTGACATCTGTCAATTTTGACATCTGTCATTTTTGACATTTGTTATTCTTGACATTTGTCATTCTTGACATTTGTCATTTTTTGACATCTGTCATTTTTTGACAACTGTAATTTTTGACATCTGTCATTTTTGACATTTGTCATTCTTGACAGCTGACATTTTTGACAGCCGTCATTCTTTGACAACTGAATAAAATATTTATATATCACATTTTTAAATATCTATTATTCTCCATTTTACTCAATCTCCTAAACGGTTAAAGATAGGACATCGCGGTTTTAACCAATGGATTTAGCACCTCATTTTACTTAAAATAAGTCTTATAAGTCTACTCTCAAGAGTTGATAAAGGTACAAACGAATAAAATGTTTATAAATCACATTTTCAAATATCTATTATTTTCTATTTTACTCGATCTCCTAAACGGTTAAAGATAGGACATCGCGGTTTTTAGCAGTGGATTTAGCACCTTATTTTACATAAAATAAGTCCTATAAGTCTACTCTCAAAAGTTGATAAAGGTACAAACGAATAAAATGTTTATATATCACTTTTTCAAATATCTATTAATATCCATTTTACTCGATCTCCTAAACGGTTAAAGATAGGACATCGCGGTTTTCACCAGAGGATTTAGCACCTCATTTAACATAAAATAAGTCCTATAAGTCTACTCTCAAGAGTTGATAAAGGTAAAATCGAATAAAATGTTTATATATCACATTTTCAAATATCTATTATTTTCTATTTCACTCGATCTCCTAAACTGTAAAAGATAGGACATCGCGGTTTTCACCAGTGGATTTAGAACCTCATTTTACATAAAATAAGTCCTATTAGTCTACTTTCAAGAGTTGATAGGGGTACAAACGAATAAAATGTTTATATACCACATTATCAAATATCTATTATTCTCCATTTTACTCGATCTCCTAAACGGTTAACAATAGGACATCGCGGTTTTAACCAGTGGATTTAGCACCTCATTTTACTTAAAATAAGTCCTATAAGTCTACTCTCAAGAGTTGATAAAGGTACAAACGAATAAAATGTTTATATATCACATTTTCAAATATCTAGTATTCTCCATTTTACTCGATCTCCTAAACGGTTAAAGATGAGACATCGCGGTTTTAACCAGTGGATTTAGCACCTCATTTTACTTAAAATAAGTCCTATAATTCTACTCTTAAGAGTTGATAAAGGTACAAACGAATAAATTGCTTATATATCACATTTTCAAATATCTATTATTTTCAATTTTACTCGATCTCCTAAACGGTTAAAGATAGGACATCGCGGTTTTCACCAGAGGATTTAGCACCTTATTTTACATAAAATAAGTCCTATAAGTCTACTCTCAAGAGTTGATTAAGGTACAAACGAATAAAATGTTTATGTATCACATTATCAAATATCTATTATTCTCCATTTTACTCGATCTCCTAAACGGTTAATGATAGGAGATCGCGGTTTTCACCAGTGGATTTAGAACCTCATTTTACATAAAATAGGTCCTATAAGTCAACTCTCAAGGGTTGATAAAGGTATAAACGAATAAAATGTTTATATATCACAATATCAAATATCTATTATTCTCCATTTTACTCGATCTCCAAAACGGTTAAAGATAGGACATCGCGGTTTTCACCAGAGGATTTAGCACCTTATTTTACATAAAATAAGTCCTATAAGTCTACTCTCAAGAGTTGATTAAGGTACAAACGAATAAAATGTTTATGTATCACATTATCAAATATCTATTATTCTCCATTTTACTCGATCTCCTAAACGGTTAATGATAGGACATCGCGGTTTTCACCAGTGGATTAAGAACCTCATTTTACATAAAATAGGTCCTATAAGTCTACTCTCAAGGGTTGATAAAGGTACAAACGAATAAAATGTTTATATATCACATTATCAAATATCTATTATTCTCCATTTTACTCGATCTCCAAAACGGTTAAAGATAGGACATCGCGGTTTTCACCAGTGGATTTAAAACCTCATTTTACATAAAATAGGTCCTATAAGTCTACTCTCAAGAGTTGATAAAGATACAAACGAATAAAATGTTTATATATCACATTATCAAATATCTATTATTCTCCATTTTACTCGATCTCCAAAACGGTTAATGATAGGACATCGCGGTTTTCACCAGTGGATTTAGCACTATATTTTACATAAAATGAGTCCTATAAGTCTACTCTTAAGAGTTGATAAAGGTACAAACGAATAAATTGTTTATATATCACATTTTCAAATATCTATTATTTTCAATTTTACTCGATCTCCTAAACGGTTAAAGATAGGACATCGCGGTTTTCACCAGTGGATTTAAAACCTCATTTTACATAAAATAGGTCCTATAAGTCTACTCTCAAGAGTTGATAAAGATACAAACGAATAAAATGTTTATATATCACATTATCAAATATCTATTATTCTCCATTTTACTCGATCTCCAAAACGGTTAATGATAGGACATCGCGGTTTTCACCAGTGGATTTAGCACTATATTTTACATAAAATGAGTCCTATAAGTCTACTCTTAAGAGTTGATAAAGGTACAAACGAATAAATTGTTTATATATCACATTTTCAAATATCTATTATTTTCAATTTTACTCGATCTCCTAAACGGTTAAAGATAGGACATCGCGGTTTTCACCAGTGGATTTAGAACCTCATTTTACATAAAATAGGTCCTATAAGTCTACTCTCAAGAGTTGATTAAGGTACAAACGATTAAAATGTTTATGTATCACATTATCAAATATCTATTATTCTCCATTTTACTCGATCTCCTAAACGGTTAATGATAGGACATCGCGGTTTTCACCAGTGGATTTAGCACTATATTTTACATAAAATGAGTCCTATAAGTCTATTCACAAGAGTTGATAAAGGTACAAACGAATAAAATGTTTATATATCACATTTTCTAATATCTATTATTCTTCATTTTACTCGATCTCCTAAACGGTTAAAGATAGGACATCGCGGTTTAAACCAGTGGATTTAGCACCTCATTTTACTTAAAATAAGTCCTATAAGACTACTCTCAAGAGTTGATAAAGGTACAAACGAATAAAATGTTTATATATCACATTTTCAAATATCTATTATTTTCTATTTTACTCGATCTCCTAAACGGTAAAAGATAGGACATCGCGGTTTTCACCAGTGGATTTAGAACCTCATTTTACATAAAATAGGTCTTATAAGTCTACTCTCAATAGTTGATAAAGGTAAAAACGAATAAAATGTTTATATATCACATTATCAAATATCTATTATTCTCCATTTTACTCGATCTCCTAAACGGTTAAAGATAGGACATCGCGGTTTTCATCAGTGGATTTAGAACCTCATTTTACATAAAATAGGTCCTATAAGTCTACTCTCAAGAGTTTATAAAGGTAAAAACGAATAAAATGTTTATATATCACATTTTCAAATATTCATTATTCCCCATTTTACTCGATCTCCTAAACTATTGAAGATAGAACATCGCGGTTTTCACCAGTGGATTTAAAACCTCATTTTACATAAAATAGGTCCTATAAGTCTACTCTCAAGAGTTGATAAAGGTAAAAACGAATAAAATGTTTATATATCACATTTTCAAATATCTATTATTCTCCATTTTACTCGATCTCCCAAACGGATAAAGATATCACATCGCGGTTTTCACCAGTGGATTTAGCACCTCATTTTACATAAAATAAGTCCTATAAGTCTACTTTCAAGAGTTGATAAGGGTACAAACGAATAAAATGTTTATATACCACATTATCAAATATCTATTATTCTCCATTTTACTCGATCTCCTAAACGGTTAAAGATGGGACATCGCGGTTTTCACCAGAGGATTTAGCACCTCATTTTACTTAAAATAAGTCCTATAAGTCTACTCTCAAGAGATGATAAAGGTACAAACGAATAAATTGTTTATATATCACATTTTCAAATATCTATTATTTTCAATTTTACTCGATCTCCTAAACGGTTAAAGATAGGACATCGCGGTTTTCACCAGTGGATTTAGCACCTCATTTTACTTAAAATAAGTCCTATAAGTCTACTCTCAAGAGATGATAAAGGTACAAACGAATAAATTGTTTATATATCACATTTTCAAATATCTATTATTTTCAATTTTACTCGATCTCCTAAACGGTTAAAGATAGGACATCGCGGTTTTCACCAGAGGATTTAGCACCTTATTTTACATAAAATAAGTCCTATAAGTTTACTCTCAAGAGTTGATTAAGGTACAAACGAATAAAATGTTTATATATCACATTATCAAATATCTATTATTCTCCATTTTACTCGATCTCCTAAACGGTTAATGATAGGAGATCGCGGTTTTCACCAGTGGATTTAGAACCTCATTTTACATAAAATAGGTCCTATAAGTCAACTCTCAAGGGTTGATAAAGGTATAAACGAATAAAATGTTTATATATCACATTATCAAATATCTATTATTCTCCATTTTACTCGATCTCCAAAACGGTTAAAGATAGGACATCGCGGTTTTCACCAGAGGATTTAGCACCTTATTTTACATAAAATAAGTCCTATAAGTCTACTCTCAAGAGTTGATTAAGGTACAAACGAATAAAATGTTTATGTATCACATTATCAAATATCTATTATTCTCCATTTTACTCGATCTCCTAAACGGTTAATGATAGGACATCGCGGTTTTCACCAGTGGATTAAGAACCTCATTTTACATAAAATAGGTCCTATAAGTCTACTCTCAAGGGTTGATAAAGGTACAAACGAATAAAATGTTTATATATCACATTATCAAATATCTATTATTCTCCATTTTACTCGATCTCCAAAACGGTTAAAGATAGGACATCGCGGTTTTCACCAGTGGATTTAAAACCTCATTTTACATAAAATAGGTCCTATAAGTCTACTCTCAAGAGTTGATAAAGATACAAACGAATAAAATGTTTATATATCACATTATCAAATATCTATTATTCTCCATTTTACTCGATCTCCAAAACGGTTAATGATAGGACATCGCGGTTTTCACCAGTGGATTTAGCACTATATTTTACATAAAATGAGTCCTATAAGTCTACTCTTAAGAGTTGATAAAGGTACAAACGAATAAATTGTTTATATATCACATTTTCAAATATCTATTATTTTCAATTTTACTCGATCTCCTAAACGGTTAAAGATAGGACATCGCGGTTTTCACCAGTGGATTTAAAACCTCATTTTACATAAAATAGGTCCTATAAGTCTACTCTCAAGAGTTGATAAAGATACAAACGAATAAAATGTTTATATATCACATTATCAAATATCTATTATTCTCCATTTTACTCGATCTCCAAAACGGTTAATGATAGGACATCGCGGTTTTCACCAGTGGATTTAGCACTATATTTTACATAAAATGAGTCCTATAAGTCTACTCTTAAGAGTTGATAAAGGTACAAACGAATAAATTGTTTATATATCACATTTTCAAATATCTATTATTTTCAATTTTACTCGATCTCCTAAACGGTTAAAGATAGGACATCGCGGTTTTCACCAGTGGATTTAGAACCTCATTTTACATAAAATAGGTCCTATAAGTCTACTCTCAAGAGTTGATTAAGGTACAAACGATTAAAATGTTTATGTATCACATTATCAAATATCTATTATTCTCCATTTTACTCGATCTCCTAAACGGTTAATGATAGGACATCGCGGTTTTCACCAGTGGATTTAGCACTATATTTTACATAAAATGAGTCCTATAAGTCTATTCACAAGAGTTGATAAAGGTACAAACGAATAAAATGTTTATATATCACATTTTCTAATATCTATTATTCTTCATTTTACTCGATCTCCTAAACGGTTAAAGATAGGACATCGCGGTTTAAACCAGTGGATTTAGCACCTCATTTTACTTAAAATAAGTCCTATAAGACTACTCTCAAGAGTTGATAAAGGTACAAACGAATAAAATGTTTATATATCACATTTTCAAATATCTATTATTTTCTATTTTACTCGATCTCCTAAACGGTAAAAGATAGGACATCGCGGTTTTAACCAGTGGATTTAGCACCTCATTTTACTTAAAATAAGTCCTATAAGTCTACTCTCAAGAGTTGATAAAGGTACAAACGAATAAAATGTTTATATATCACATTTTCAAATATCTATTATTTTCTATTTTACTCGATCTCCTAAACGGTAAAAGATAGGACATCGCGGTTTTCACCAGTGGATTTAGAACCTCATTTTACATAAAATAGGTCTTATAAGTCTACTCTCAATAGTTGATAAAGGTAAAAACGAATAAAATGTTTATATATCACATTATCAAATATCTATTATTCTCCATTTTACTCGATCTCCTAAACGGTTAAAGATAGGACATCGCGGTTTTCATCAGTGGATTTAGAACCTCATTTTACATAAAATAGGTCCTATAAGTCTACTCTCAAGAGTTTATAAAGGTAAAAACGAATAAAATGTTTATATATCACATTTTCAAATATTCATTATTCCCCATTTTACTCGATCTCCTAAACTATTGAAGATAGAACATCGCGGTTTTCACCAGTGGATTTAAAACCTCATTTTACATAAAATAGGTCCTATAAGTCTACTCTCAAGAGTTGATAAAGGTAAAAACGAATAAAATGTTTATATATCACATTTTCAAATATCTATTATTCTCCATTTTACTCGATCTCCCAAACGGATAAAGATATCACATCGCGGTTTTCACCAGTGGATTTAGCACCTCATTTTACATAAAATAAGTCCTATAAGTCTACTTTCAAGAGATGATAAGGGTACAAACGAATAAAATGTTTATATACCACATTATCAAATATCTATTATTCTCCATTTTACTCGATCTCCTAAACGGTTAAAGATGGGACATCGCGGTTTTCACCAGAGGATTTAGCACCTCATTTTACTTAAAATAAGTCCTATAAGTCTACTCTCAAGAGATGATAAAGGTACAAACGAATAAATTGTTTATATATCACATTTTCAAATATCTATTATTTTCAATTTTACTCGATCTCCTAAACGGTTAAAGATAGGACATCGCGGTTTTCACCAGTGGATTTAGCACCTAATTTTACTTAAAATAAGTCCTATAAGTCTACTCTCAAGAGATGATAAAGGTACAAACGAATAAATTGTTTATATATCACATTTTCAAATATCTATTATTTTCAATTTTACTCGATCTCCTAAACGGTTAAAGATAGGACATCGCGGTTTTCACCAGAGGATTTAGCACCTTATTTTACATAAAATAAGTCCTATAAGTTTACTCTCAAGAGTTGATTAAGGTACAAACGAATAAAATGTTTATATATCACATTATCAAATATCTATTATTCTCCATTTTACTCGATCTCCTAAACGGTTAATGATAGGACATCGCGGTTTTCACCAGTGGATTTAGAACCTCATTTTACATAAAATAGGTCCTATAAGTCTACTCTCAAAAGTTGATAAAGGTATAAACGAATAAAATGTTTATATGTCACATTTTCAAATATCTATTATTCTCCATTTTACTCGATCTCCTAAACGGTTAATGATAGGACATCGCGGTTTTCACCAGTAGATTTAGCACCTCATTTTACATAAAATAAGTCTTATAAGTCTACTCTCAAGAGTTGATAAAGGTACAAACGAATAAAATGTTTATATATCACATTTTCAATTATCTATTTTTCTTCATTTTACTCGATCTCCTAAACGGTTAAAGATAGGACATCGCGGTTTTAACCAGTGGATTTAGCACCTCATTTTACTTAAAATAAGTCCTATAAGTCTACTCTCAAGAGTTGATAAAGGTACAAACGAATAAAATGTTTATATATCACATTTTCAAATATCAAGTATTCTCCATTTTACTCGATCTCCTAAACGGTTAAAGATGGGACATCGCGGTTTTAACCAGTGGATTTAGCACCTCATTTTACATAAAATAAGTCCTATAAGTCTACTCTCAAGAGATGATAAAGGTACAAACGAATAAATTGTTTATATATCACATTTTCAAATATCTATTATTTTCAATTTTACTCGATCTCCTAAACGGTTAAAGATAGGACATCGCGGTTTTCACCAGAGGATTTAGCACCTTATTTTACATAAAATAAGTCCTATAAGTCTACTCTCAAGACTTGATTAAGGTACAAACGAATAAAATGTTTATATATCACATTATCAAATATCTATTATTCTCCATTTTACTCGATCTCCTAAACGGTTAATGATACGACATCGCGGTTTTCACCAGTGGATTTAGAACCTCATTTTACATAAAATAGGTCCTATAAGTCTACTCTCAAAAGTTGATAAAGGTATAAACGAATAAAATGTTTATATGTCACATTTTCAAATATCTATTATTCTCCATTTTACTCGATCTCCTAAACGGTTAAAGATAGGACATCGCGGTTTTCACCAGTGGATTGAGCACCTCATTTTACATAAAATAGGTACTATAAGTCTACTCTCAAGAGTTGATAAAGGTAAAAACGAATAAAATGTTTATATATCACATATTCAAATTTCTAATATTATCCATTTTACTCGATCTCCTAAACGGTTAATGATAGGACATCGCGGTTTTCACCAGTGGATTTAGCACCTCATTTTACATAAAATAGGTCCTATAAATCTACCCTCAAGAGTTGATCAAGGTACAAACGAATAAAATTTTTATATATCACATATTCAAATTTCTAATATTCTCCATTTTACTCGATCTCCTAAACGGTTAAAGATAGGACATCGCGGTTTTCACCAGAGGATTTAGCACCTTATTTTACATAAAATAAGTCCTATAAGTCTACTCTCAAGACTTGATTAAGGTACAAACGAATAAAATGTTTATATATCACATTATCAAATATCTATTATTCTCCATTTTACTCGATCTCCTAAACGGTTAATGATAGGACATCGCGGTTTTCACCAGTGGATTTAGAACCTCATTTTACATAAAATAGGTCCTATAAGTCTACTCTCAAGAGTTGATAAAGGTACAAACGAATAAAATGTTTATATATCACATTTTCAAATATCTATTATTCTCCATTTTACTCGATCTCCTAAACGGTTAAAGATAGGACATCGCGGTTTTCACCAGTGGATTTTGCACCTCATTTTACATAAAATTGGTCCTATAAGTCTACTCTCAAGAGTTGATAAAGGTAAAATCGAATAAAATGTTTATATATCACATTTTTAAATATCTATTATTTTCTATTTTACTCGATCTCCTAAACGGTAAAAGATAGGACATCGCGGTTTTCACCAGTGGATTTAGAACCTCATTTTACATAAAATATGTCCTATAAGTCTACTCTCAAGGGTTGATAAAGGTACAAACGAATAAAATGTTTATATATCACATTTTCAAATATACATTATTCTCCATTTTACTCGATCTCCTAAACGGTTAAAGATAGGACATCGCGGTTTTCACCAGTGGATTTAGAACCTCATTTTACATAAAATAGGTTTTATAAGTCTACTCTCAAGAGTTGATAAAGGTAAAAACGAATAAAATGTTTATATATCACATTATCAAATATCTATTATTCTCCATTTTACTCGATCTCCTAAACGGTTAAAGATAGGACATCGCGGTTTTCACCAGTGGATTTAGAACCTCATTTTACATAAAATAGGCCCTATAAGTCTACTCTCAAGAGTTGATAAAGGTAAAAACGAATTATATGTTTATATATCACATTTTCAAATATTCATTATTCCCCATTTTACTCGATCTCCTAAACGGTTAAAGATATCACATCGCGGTTTTCACCAGTGGATTTAGCACCTCATTTTACATAAAATAAGTCCTATAAGTCTACTTTCAAGAGTTGATAAGGGTACAAACGAATAAAATGTTTATATATCACATTTTCAAATATCTAGTATTCTCCATTTTACTCGATCTCCTAAACGGTTAAAGATGGGACATCGCGGTTTTAACCAGTAGATTTAGCACCTCATTTTACATAAAATAAGTCCTATAAGTCTACTCTCAAGAGTTGATAAAGGTACAAACGAATAAATTGTTTATATATCACATTTTCAAATATCAATTATTTTCAATTTTACTCGATCTCCTAAACGGTTAAAGATAGGACATCGCGGTTTTCACCAGTGGATTAAGAACCTCATTTTACATAAAATAGGTCCTATAAGTCTACTCTCAAGGGTTGATAAAGGTACAAACGAATAAAATGTTTATATATCACATTATCAAATATCTATTATTCTCCATTTTACTCGATCTCCAAAACGGTTAAAGATAGGACATCGCGGTTTTCACCAGTGGATTTAAAACCTCATTTTACATAAAATAGGTCCTATAAGTCTACTCTCAAGAGTTGATAAAGATACAAACGAATAAAATGTTTATATATCACATTATCAAATATCTATTATTCTCCATTTTACTCGATCTCCAAAACGGTTAATGATAGGACATCGCGGTTTTCACCAGTGGATTTAGCACTATATTTTACATAAAATGAGTCCTATAAGTCTACTCTTAAGAGTTGATAAAGGTACAAACGAATAAATTGTTTATATATCACATTTTCAAATATCTATTATTTTCAATTTTACTCGATCTCCTAAACGGTTAAAGATAGGACATCGCGGTTTTCACCAGTGGATTTAAAACCTCATTTTACATAAAATAGGTCCTATAAGTCTACTCTCAAGAGTTGATAAAGATACAAACGAATAAAATGTTTATATATCACATTATCAAATATCTATTATTCTCCATTTTACTCGATCTCCAAAACGGTTAATGATAGGACATCGCGGTTTTCACCAGTGGATTTAGCACTATATTTTACATAAAATGAGTCCTATAAGTCTACTCTTAAGAGTTGATAAAGGTACAAACGAATAAATTGTTTATATATCACATTTTCAAATATCTATTATTTTCAATTTTACTCGATCTCCTAAACGGTTAAAGATAGGACATCGCGGTTTTCACCAGTGGATTTAGAACCTCATTTTACATAAAATAGGTCCTATAAGTCTACTCTCAAGAGTTGATTAAGGTACAAACGATTAAAATGTTTATGTATCACATTATCAAATATCTATTATTCTCCATTTTACTCGATCTCCTAAACGGTTAATGATAGGACATCGCGGTTTTCACCAGTGGATTTAGCACTATATTTTACATAAAATGAGTCCTATAAGTCTACTCTTAAGAGTTGATAAAGGTACAAACGAATAAATTGTTTATATATCACATTTTCAAATATCTATTATTTTCAATTTTACTCGATCTCCTAAACGGTTAAAGATAGGACATCGCGGTTTTCACCAGTGGATTTAGAACCTCATTTTACATAAAATAGGTCCTATAAGTCTACTCTCAAGAGTTGATTAAGGTACAAACGATTAAAATGTTTATGTATCACATTATCAAATATCTATTATTCTCCATTTTACTCGATCTCCTAAACGGTTAATGATAGGACATCGCGGTTTTCACCAGTGGATTTAGCACTATATTTTACATAAAATGAGTCCTATAAGTCTATTCACAAGAGTTGATAAAGGTACAAACGAATAAAATGTTTATATATCACATTTTCTAATATCTATTATTCTTCATTTTACTCGATCTCCTAAACGGTTAAAGATAGGACATCGCGGTTTAAACCAGTGGATTTAGCACCTCATTTTACTTAAAATAAGTCCTATAAGACTACTCTCAAGAGTTGATAAAGGTACAAACGAATAAAATGTTTATATATCACATTTTCAAATATCTATTATTTTCTATTTTACTCGATCTCCTAAACGGTAAAAGATAGGACATCGCGGTTTTAACCAGTGGATTTAGCACCTCATTTTACTTAAAATAAGTCCTATAAGTCTACTCTCAAGAGTTGATAAAGGTACAAACGAATAAAATGTTTATATATCACATTTTCAAATATCTATTATTTTCTATTTTACTCGATCTCCTAAACGGTAAAAGATAGGACATCGCGGTTTTCACCAGTGGATTTAGAACCTCATTATACATAAAATAGGTCTTATAAGTCTACTCTCAATAGTTGATAAAGGTAAAAACGAATAAAATGTTTATATATCACATTATCAAATATCTATTATTCTCCATTTTACTCGATCTCCTAAACGGTTAAAGATAGGACATCGCGGTTTTCATCAGTGGATTTAGAACCTCATTTTACATAAAATAGGTCCTATAAGTCTACTCTCAAGAGTTTATAAAGGTAAAAACGAATAAAATGTTTATATATCACATTTTCAAATATTCATTATTCCCCATTTTACTCGATCTCCTAAACTATTGAAGATAGAACATCGCGGTTTTCACCAGTGGATTTAAAACCTCATTTTACATAAAATAGGTCCTATAAGTCTACTCTCAAGAGTTGATAAAGGTAAAAACGAATAAAATGTTTATATATCACATTTTCAAATATCTATTATTCTCCATTTTACTCGATCTCCCAAACGGATAAAGATATCACATCGCGGTTTTCACCAGTGGATTTAGCACCTCATTTTACATAAAATAAGTCCTATAAGTCTACTTTCAAGAGTTGATAAGGGTACAAACGAATAAAATGTTTATATACCACATTATCAAATATCTATTATTCTCCATTTTACTCGATCTCCTAAACGGTTAAAGATGGGACATCGCGGTTTTCACCAGAGGATTTAGCACCTCATTTTACTTAAAATAAGTCCTATAAGTCTACTCTCAAGAGATGATAAAGGTACAAACGAATAAATTGTTTATATATCACATTTTCAAATATCTATTATTTTCAATTTTACTCGATCTCCTAAACGGTTAAAGATAGGACATCGCGGTTTTCACCAGTGGATTTAGCACCTCATTTTACTTAAAATAAGTCCTATAAGTCTACTCTCAAGAGATGATAAAGGTACAAACGAATAAATTGTTTATATATCACATTTTCAAATATCTATTATTTTCAATTTTACTCGATCTCCTAAACGGTTAAAGATAGGACATCGCGGTTTTCACCAGAGGATTTAGCACCTTATTTTACATAAAATAAGTCCTATAAGTTTACTCTCAAGAGTTGATTAAGGTACAAACGAATAAAATGTTTATATATCACATTATCAAATATCTATTATTCTCCATTTTACTCGATCTCCTAAACGGTTAATGATAGGACATCGCGGTTTTCACCAGTGGATTTAGAACCTCATTTTACATAAATAGGTCCTATAAGTCTACTCTCAAAAGTTGTTAAAGGTATTAACTAATAAAATGTTTATATGTCACATTTTCAAATATCTATTATTCTCCATTTTACTCGATCTCCTAAACGGTTAATGATAGGACATCGCGGTTTTCACCAGTAGATTTAGCACCTCATTTTACATAAAATAAGTCTTATAAGTCTACTCTCAAGAGTTGATAAAGGTACAAACGAATAAAATGTTTATATATCACATTTTCAAATATCTATTTTTCTTCATTTTACTCGATCTCCTAAACGGTTAAAGATAGGACATCGCGGTTTTAACCAGTGGATTTAGCACCTCATTTTACTTAAAATAAGTCCTATAAGTCTACTCTCAAGAGTTGATAAAGGTACAAACGAATAAAATGTTTATATATCACATTTTCAAATATCAAGTATTCTCCATTTTACTCGATCTCCTAAACGGTTAAAGATGGGACATCGCGGTTTTAACCAGTGGATTTAGCACCTCATTTTACATAAAATAAGTCCTATAAGTCTACTCTCAAGAGATGATAAAGGTACAAACGAATAAATTGTTTATATATCACATTTTCAAATATCTATTATTTTCAATTTTACTCGATCTCCTAAACGGTTAAAGATAGGACATCGCGGTTTTCACCAGAGGATTTAGCACCTTATTTTACATAAAATAAGTCCTATAAGTCTACTCTCAAGACTTGATTAAGGTACAAACGAATAAAATGTTTATATATCACATTATCAAATATCTATTATTCTCCATTTTACTCGATCTCCTAAACGGTTAATGATACGACATCGCGGTTTTCACCAGTGGATTTAGAACCTCATTTTACATAAAATAGGTCCTATAAGTCTACTCTCAAAAGTTGATAAAGGTATAAACGAATAAAATGTTTATATGTCACATTTTCAAATATCTATTATTCTCCATTTTACTCGATCTCCTAAACGGTTAAAGATAGGACATCGCGGTTTTCACCAGTGGATTGAGCACCTCATTTTACATAAAATAGGTACTATAAGTCTACTCTCAAGAGTTGATAAAGGTAAAAACGAATAAAATGTTTATATATCACATATTCAAATTTCTAATATTATCCATTTTACTCGATCTCCTAAACGGTTAATGATAGGACATCGCGGTTTTCACCAGTGGATTTAGCACCTCATTTTACATAAAATAGGTCCTATAAATCTACCCTCAAGAGTTGATCAAGGTACAAACGAATAAAATTTTTATATATCACATATTCAAATTTCTAATATTCTCCATTTTACTCGATCTCCTAAACGGTTAAAGATAGGACATCGCGGTTTTCACCAGAGGATTTAGCACCTTATTTTACATAAAATAAGTCCTATAAGTTTACTCTCAAGACTTGATTAAGGTACAAACGAATAAAATGTTTATATATCACATTATCAAATATCTATTATTCTCCATTTTACTCGATCTCCTAAACGGTTAATGATAGGACATCGCGGTTTTCACCAGTGGATTTAGAACCTCATTTTACATAAAATAGGTCCTATAAGTCTACTCTCAAGAGTTGATAAAGGTACAAACGAATAAAATGTTTATATATCACATTTTCAAATATCTATTATTCTCCATTTTACTCGATCTCCTAAACGGTTAAAGATAGGACATCGCGGTTTTCACCAGTGGATTTTGCACCTCATTTTACATAAAATTGGTCCTATAAGTCTACTCTCAAGAGTTGATAAAGGTAAAATCGAATAAAATGTTTATATATCACATTTTTAAATATCTATTATTTTCTATTTTACTCGATCTCCTAAACGGTAAAAGATAGGACATCGCGGTTTTCACCAGTGGATTTAGAACCTCATTTTACATAAAATATGTCCTATAAGTCTACTCTCAAGGGTTGATAAAGGTACAAACGAATAAAATGTTTATATATCACATTTTCAAATATACATTATTCTCCATTTTACTCGATCTCCTAAACGGTTAAAGATAGGACATCGCGGTTTTCACCAGTGGATTTAGAACCTCATTTTACATAAAATAGGTTTTATAAGTCTACTCTCAAGAGTTGATAAAGGTAAAAACGAATAAAATGTTTATATATCACATTATCAAATATCTATTATTCTCCATTTTACTCGATCTCCTAAACGGTTAAAGATAGGACATCGCGGTTTTCACCAGTGGATTTAAAACCTCATTTTACATAAAATAGGTCCTATAAGTCTACTCTCAAGAGTTGATAAAGGTAAAAACGAATAAAATGTTTATATATCACATTTTCAAATATCTATTATTCTCCATTTTACTCGATCTCCCAAACGGATAAAGATATCACATCGCGGTTTTCACCAGTGGATTTAGCACCTCATTTTACATAAAATAAGTCCTATAAGTCTACTTTCAAGAGTTGATAAGGGTACAAACGAATAAAATGTTTATATACCACATTATCAAATATCTATTATTCTCCATTTTACTCGATCTCCTAAACGGTTAAAGATAGGACATCGCGGTTTTCACCAGTAGATTTAGCACCTCATTTTACATAAAATAAGTCTTATAAGTCTACTCTCAAGAGTTGATAAAGGTACAAACGAATAAAATGTTTATATGTCACATTTTCAAATATCTATTATTCTCCATTTTACTCGATCTCCTAAACGGTTAAAGATAGGACATCGCGGTTTTCACCAGTGGATTGAGCACCTCATTTTACATAAAATAGGTACTATAAGTCTACTCTCAAGAGTTGATAAAGGTAAAAACGAATAAAATGTTTATATATCACATATTCAAATTTCTAATATTATCCATTTTACTCGATCTCCTAAACGGTTAATGATAGGACATCGCGGTTTTCACCAGTGGATTTAGCACCTCATTTTACATAAAATAGGTCCTATAAATCTACCCTCAAGAGTTGATCAAGGTACAAACGAATAAAATTTTTATATATCACATATTCAAATTTCTAATATTCTCCATTTTACTCGATCTCCTAAACGGTTAAAGATAGGACATCGCGGTTTTCACCAGAGGATTTAGCACCTTATTTTACATAAAATAAGTCCTATAAGTCTACTCTCAAGACTTGATTAAGGTACAAACGAATAAAATGTTTATATATCACATTATCAAATATCTATTATTCTCCATTTTACTCGATCTCCTAAACGGTTAATGATAGGACATCGCGGTTTTCACCAGTGGATTTAGAACCTCATTTTACATAAAATAGGTCCTATAAGTCTACTCTCAAGAGTTGATAAAGGTACAAACGAATAAAATGTTTATATATCACATTTTCAAATATCTATTATTCTCCATTTTACTCGATCTCCTAAACGGTTAAAGATAGGACATCGCGGTTTTCACCAGTGGATTTTGCACCTCATTTTACATAAAATTGGTCCTATAAGTCTACTCTCAAGAGTTGATAAAGGTAAAATCGAATAAAATGTTTATATATCACATTTTTAAATATCTATTATTTTCTATTTTACTCGATCTCCTAAACGGTAAAAGATAGGACATCGCGGTTTTCACCAGTGGATTTAGAACCTCATTTTACATAAAATATGTCCTATAAGTCTACTCTCAAGGGTTGATAAAGGTACAAACGAATAAAATGTTTATATATCACATTTTCAAATATACATTATTCTCCATTTTACTCGATCTCCTAAACGGTTAAAGATAGGACATCGCGGTTTTCACCAGTGGATTTAGAACCTCATTTTACATAAAATAGGTTTTATAAGTCTACTCTCAAGAGTTGATAAAGGCAAAAACGAATAAAATGTTTATATATCACATTATCAAATATCTATTATTCTCCATTTTACTCGATCTCCTAAACGGTTAAAGATAGGACATCGCGGTTTTCACCAGTGGATTTAAAACCTCATTTTACATAAAATAGGTCCTATAAGTCTACTCTCAAGAGTTGATAAAGGTAAAAACGAATAAAATGTTTATATATCACATTTTCAAATATCTATTATTCTCCATTTTACTCGATCTCCCAAACGGATAAAGATATCACATCGCGGTTTTCACCAGTGGATTTAGCACCTCATTTTACATAAAATAAGTCCTATAAGTCTACTTTCAAGAGTTGATAAGGGTACAAACGAATAAAATGTTTATATACCACATTATCAAATATCTATTATTCTCCATTTTACTCGATCTCCTAAACGGTTAAAGATAGGACATCGCGGTTTTCACCAGTAGATTTAGCACCTCATTTTACATAAAATAAGTCTTATAAGTCTACTCTCAAGAGTTGATAAAGGTACAAACGAATAAAATGTTTATATGTCACATTTTCAAATATCTATTATTCTCCATTTTACTCGATCTCCTAAACGGTTAAAGATAGGACATCGCGGTTTTCACCAGTGGATTGAGCACCTCATTTTACATAAAATAGGTACTATAAGTCTACTCTCAAGAGTTGATAAAGGTAAAAACGAATAAAATGTTTATATATCACATATTCAAATTTCTAATATTCTCCATTTTACTCGATCTCCTAAACGGTTAAAGATAGGACATCGCGGTTTTCACCAGAGGATTTAGCACCTTATTTTACATAAAATAAGTCCTATAAGTCTACTCTCAAGACTTGATTAAGGTACAAACGAATAAAATGTTTATATATCACATTATCAAATATCTATTATTCTCCATTTTACTCGATCTCCTAAACGGTTAATGATAGGACATCGCGGTTTTCACCAGTGGATTTAGCACCTCATTTTACTTAAAATAAGTCCTATAAGACTACTCTCAAGAGTTGATAAAGGTACAAACGAATAAAATGTTTATATATCACATTTTCAAATATCTATTATTTTCTATTTTACTCGATCTCCTGAACGGTAAAAGATAGGACATCGCGGTTTTCACCAGTGGATTTAGAACCTCATTTTACATAAAATAGGTCTTATAAGTCTACTCTCAAGAGTTGATAAAGGTAAAAACGAATAAAATGTTTATATATCACATTATCAAATATCTATTATTCTCCATTTTACTCGATCTCCTAAACAATTAAAGATGGGACATCGCGGTTTTAACCAGTGGATTTAGCACCTCATTTTACATAAAATAAGTCCTATAAGTCTACTCTCAAGAGTTGATAAAGGTACAAACGAATAAATTGTTTATATATCACATTTTCAAATATCAATTATTTTCAATTTTACTCGATCTCCTAAACGGTTAAAGATAGGACATCGCGGTTTTCACCAGAGGATTTAGCACCTTATTTTACATAAAATAAGTCCTATAAGTCTACTCTCAAGAGTTGATTAAGGTACAAACGATTAAAATGTTTATGCATCACATTATCAAATATCTATTATTCTCCATTTTACTCGATCTCCTAAACGGTTAATGATAGGACATCGCGGTTTTCACCAGTGAATTTAGCACTATATTTTACATAAAATGAGTCCTATAAGTCTATTCACAAGAGTTGATAAAGGTTCAAACGAATAAAATGTTTATATATCACATTTTCTAATATCTATTATTCTTCATTTTACTCGATCTCCTAAACGGTTAAAGATAGGACATCGCGGTTTTAACCAGTGGATTTAGCACCTCATTTTACTTAAAATAAGTCCTATAAGACTACTCTCAAGAGTTGATAAAGGTACAAACGAATAAAATGTTTATATATCACATTTTCAAATATCTATTATTTTCTATTTTACTCGATCTCCTGAACGGTAAAAGATAGGACATCGCGGTTTTCACCAGTGGATTTAGAACCTCATTTTACATAAAATAGGTCTTATAAGTCTACTCTCAAGAGTTGATAAAGGTAAAAACGAATAAAATGTTTATATATCACATTATCAAATATCTATTATTCTCCATTTTACTCGATCTCCTAAACGGTTAAAGATAGGACATCGCGGTTTTCATCAGTGGATTTAGAACCTCATTTTACATAAAATAGGTCCTATAAGTCTACTCTCAAGAGTTGATAAAGGTAAAAACGAATAAAATGTTTATATATCACATTTTCAAATATCTATTATTTTCCATTTTACTCGATCTCCCAAACGGATAAAGATATCACATCGCGGTTTTCACCAGTGGATTTAGCACCTCATTTTACATAAAATAAGTCCTATAAGTCTACTTTCAAGAGTTGATAAGGGTACAAACGAATAAAATGTTTATATACCACATTATCAAATATCTATTATTCTCCATTTTACTCGATCTCCTAAACGGTTAAAGATAGGACATCGCGGTTTTCACCAGTAGATTTAGCACCTCATTTTACATAAAATAAGTCTTATAAGTCTACTCTCAAGAGTTGATAAAGGTACAAACGAATAAAATGTTTATATGTCACATTTTCAAATATCTATTATTCTCCATTTTACTCGATCTTCTAAACGGTTAAAGATAGGACATCGCGGTTTTCACCAGTGGATTTAAAACCTCATTTTACATAAAATAGGTCCTATAAGTCTACTCTCAAGAGTTGATAAAGGTAAAAACGAATAAAATGTTTATATATCACATTTTCAAATATCTATTATTCTCCATTTTACTCGATCTCCCAAACGGATAAAGATATCACATCGCGGTTTTCACCAGTGGATTTAGCACCTCATTTTACATAAAATAAGTCCTATAAGTCTACTTTCAAGAGTTGATAAGGGTACAAACGAATAAAATGTTTATATACCACATTATCAAATATCTATTATTCTCCATTTTACTCGATCTCCTAAACGGTTAAAGATAGGACATCGCGGTTTTCACCAGTAGATTTAGCACCTCATTTTACATAAAATAAGTCTTATAAGTCTACTCTCAAGAGTTGATAAAGGTACAAACGAATAAAATGTTTATATGTCACATTTTCAAATATCTAATATTCTCCATTTTACTCGATCTCCTAAACGGTTAAAGATAGGACATCGCGGTTTTCACCAGTGGATTGAGCACCTCATTTTACATAAAATAGGTACTATAAGTCTACTCTCAAGAGTTGATAAAGGTAAAAACGAATAAAATGTTTATATATCACATATTCAAATTTCTAATATTCTCCATTTTACTCGATCTCCTAAACGGTTACAGATAGGACATCGCGGTTTTCACCAGAGGATTTAGCACCTTATTTTACATAAAATAAGTCCTATAAGTCTACTCTCAAGACTTGATTAAGGTACAAACGAATAAAATGTTTATATATCACATTATCAAATATCTATTATTCTCCATTTTACTCGATCTCCTAAACGGTTAATGATAGGACATCGCGGTTTTCACCAGTGGATTTAGAACCTCATTTTACATAAAATAGGTCCTATAAGTCTACTCTCAAGAGTTGATAAAGGTACAAACGAATAAAATGTTTATATATCACATTTTCAAATATCTATTATTCTCCATTTTACTCGATCTCCTAAACGGTTAAAGATAGGACATCGCGGTTTTCACCAGTGGATTTTGCACCTCATTTTACATAAAATTGGTCCTATAAGTCTACTCTCAAGAGTTGATAAAGGTAAAATCGAATAAAATGTTTATATATCACATTTTCAAATATCTATTATTTTCTATTTTACTCGATCTCCTAAACGGTAAAAGATAGGACATCGCGGTTTTCACCAGTGGATTTAGAACCTCATTTTACATAAAATATGTCCTATAAGTCTACTTTCAAGGGTTGATAAAGGTACAAACGAATAAAATGTTTATATATCACATTTTCAAATATCCATTATTCTCCATTTTACTCGATCTCCTAAACGGTTAAAGATAGGACATCGCGGTTTTTACCAGTGGATTTAGAACCTCATTTTACATAAAATAGGTTTTATAAGTCTACTCTCAAGAGTTGATAAAGGTAAAAACGAATAAAATGTTTATATATCACATTATCAAATATCTATTATTCTCCATTTTACTCGATCTCCTAAACGGTTAAAGATAGAACATCGCGGTTTTCACCAGTGGATTTAGAACCTCATTTTACATAAAATAGGCCCTATAAGTCTACTCTCAAGAGTTGATAAAGGTAAAAACGAATAAAATGTTTATATATCACATTTTCAAATATTCATTATTCCCCATTTTACTCGATCTCCTAAACGGTTAAAGATATCACATCGCGGTTTTCACCAGTGGATTTAGCACCTCATTTTACATAAAATAAGTCCTATAAGTCTACTTTCAAGAGTTGATAAGGGTACAAACGAATAAAATGTTTATATATCACATTTTCAAATATCTAGTATTCTCCATTTTACTCGATCTCCTAAACGGTTAAAGATGGGACATCGCGGTTTTAACCAGTGGATTTAGAACCTCATTTTACATAAAATAGGCCCTATAAGTCTACTCTCAAGAGTTGATAAAGGTAAAAACGAATAAAATGTTTATATATCACATTTTCAAATATTCATTATTCCCCATTTTACTCGATCTCCTAAACTATTGAAGATAGGACATCGCGGTTTTCACCAGTGGATTTAAAACCTCATTTTACATAAAATAGGTCCTATAAGTCTACTCTCAAGAGTTGATAAAGGTAAAAACGAATAAAATGTTTATATATCACATTTTCAAATATCTATTATTCTCCATTTTACTCGATCTCCCAAACGGATAAAGATATCACATCGCGGTTTTCACCAGTGGATTTAGCACCTCATTTTACATAAAATAAGTCCTATAAGTCTACTTTCAAGAGTTGATAAGGGTACAAACGAATAAAATGTTTATATACCACATTATCAAATATCTATTATTCTCCATTTTACTCGATCTCCTAAACGGTTAAAGATAGGACATCGCGGTTTTCACCAGTAGATTTAGCACCTCATTTTACATAAAATAAGTCTTATAAGTCTACTCTCAAGAGTTGATAAAGGTACAAACGAATAAAATGTTTATATATCACTTTTTCAAATATCTATTATTCTTCATTTTACTCGATCTCCTAAACGGTTAAAGATAGGACATCGCGGTTTTAACCAGTGGATTTAGCACCTCATTTTACTTAAAATAAGTCCTATAAGTCTACTCTCAAGAGTTGATAAAGGTACAAACGAATAAAATGTTTATATATCACATTTTCAAATATCAAGTATTCTCCATTTTACTCGATCTCCTAAACGGTTAAAGATGGGACATCGCGGTTTTAACCAGTGGATTTAGCACCTCATTTTACATAAAATAAGTCCTATAAGTCTACTCTCAAGAGATGATAAAGGTACAAACGAATAAATTGTTTATATATCACATTTTCAAATATCTATTATTTTCAATTTTACTCGATCTCCTAAACGGTTAAAGATAGGACATCGCGGTTTTCACCAGAGGATTTAGCACCTTATTTTACATAATATAAGTCCTATAAGTCTACTCTCAAGACTTGATTAAGGTACAAACGAATAAAATGTTTATATATCACATTATCAAATATCTATTATTCTCCATTTTACTCGATCTCCTAAACGGTTAATGATACGACATCGCGGTTTTCACCAGTGGATTTAGAACCTCATTTTACATAAAATAGGTCCTATAAGTCTACTCTTAAAAGTTGATAAAGGTATAAACGAATAAAATGTTTATATGTCACATTTTCAAATATCTATTATTCTCCATTTTACTCGATCTCCTAAACGGTTAAAGATAGGACATCGCGGTTTTCACCAGTGGATTGAGCACCTCATTTTACATAAAAAAGGTACTATAAGTCTACTCTCAAAAGTTGATAAAGGTATAAACGAATAAAATGTTTATATGTCACATTTTCAAATATCTATTATTCTCCATTTTACTCGATCTCCTAAACGGTTAAAGATAGGACATCGCGGTTTTCACCAGTGGATTTTGCACCTCATTTTACATAAAATTGGTCCTATAAGTCTACTCTCAAGAGTTGATAAAGGTAAAATCGAATAAAATGTTTATATATCACATTTTCAAATATCTATTATTCTCCATTTTACTCGATCTCCTAAACGGTTAAAGATAGGACATCGCGGTTTTCACCAGTGGATTTTGCACCTCATTTTACATAAAATTGGTCCTATAAGTCTACTCTCAAGAGTTGATAAAGGTAAAATCGAATAAAATGTTTATATATCACATTTTCAAATATCTATTATTTTCTATTTTACTCGATCTCCTAAACGGTAAAAGATAGGACATCGCGGTTTTCACCAGTGGATTTAGAACCTCATTTTACATAAAATATGTCCTATAAGTCTACTCTCAAGGGTTGATAAAGGTACATACGAATAAAATGTTTATATATCTCATTTTCAAATATCCATTATTCTCCATTTTACTCGATCTCCTAAACGGTTAAAGATAGGACATCGCGGTTTTCCCCAGTGGATTTAGCACCTCATTTTACATAAAATAAGTCCTATAAGTCTACTCTCAAGAGTTGATAAAGGTACAAACGAATAAAATGTTTATATATCACATTTTCAAATATCTAGTATTCTCCATTTTACTCGATCTCCTAAACGGTTAAAGATGGGACATCGCGGTTTTCACCAGTGGATTTAGAACTTCATTTTACATAAAATAGGTTTTATAAGTCTACTCTCAAGAGTTGATAAAGGTAAAAACGAATAAAATGTTTATATATCACATTATCAAATATCTATTATTCTCCATTTTACTCGATCTCCTAAACGGTTAAAGATAGGACATCGCGGTTTTCACCAGTGGATTTAGAACCTCATTTTACATAAAATAGGCCCTATAAGTCTACTCTCAAGAGTTGATAAAGGTAAAAACGAATAAAATGTTTATATATCACATTTTCAAATATTCATTATTCCCCATTTTACTCGATCTCCTAAACGGTTAAAGATATCACATCGCGGTTTTCACCAGTGGATTTAGCACCTCATTTTACATAAAATAAGTCCTATAAGTCTACTTTCAAGAGTTGATAAGGGTACAAACGAATAAAATGTTTATATATCACATTTTCAAATATCTAGTATTCTCCATTTTACTCGATCTCCTAAACGGTTAAAGATGGGACATCGCGGTTTTAACCAGTGGATTTAGCACTTCATTTTACATAAAATAAGTCCTATAAGTCTACTCTCAAGAGTTGATAAAGGTACAAACGAATAAATTGTTTATATATCACATTTTCAAATATCAATTATTTTCAATTTTACTTGATCTCCTAAACGGTTAAAGATAGGACATCGCGGTTTTCACCAGAGGATTTAGCACCTTATTTTACATAAAATAAGTCCTATAAGTCTACTCTCAAGAGTTGATTAAGGTACAAACGATTAAAATGTTTATGCATCACATTATCAAATATCTATTATTCTCCATTTTACTCGATCTCCTAAACGGTTAATGATAGGACATCGCGGTTTTCACCAGTGGATTTAGAACCTCATTTTACATAAAATAGGTCCTATAAGTCTACTCTCAAGAGTTGATAAAGGTACAAACGAATAAAATGTTTATATATCACATTTTCAAATATCTATTATTTTCTATTTTACTCGATCTCCTAAACGGTTAATGATAGGACATCGCGGTTTTCACCAGTGGATTTAGAACCTCATTTTACATAAAATAGGTCCTATAAGTCTACTCTCAAGAGTTGATAAAGGTACAAACGAATAAAATGTTTATATATCACATTATCAAATATCTATTATTCTCCATTTTACTCGATCTCCTAAACGGTTAAATATAGGACATCGCGGTTTTAACCAGTGGATTTAGCACCTCATTTTACATAAAATAAGTCCTATAAGTCTACTCTCAAAAGTTGATAAAGGTACAAATGAATAAAATGTTTATATATCACATTTTCAAATATCTATTATTCTTCATTTTACTCGATCTCCCAAACGGTTATAGATAGGACATCGCGGTTTTAACCAATGGATTTAGCACCTCATTTTACATGAAATAAGTCCTATAAGTCTACTCTCAAGAGTTGATAAAGGTACAAACGAATAAAATGTTTATATATCACATTTTCAAATATCTATTATTCTTCATTTTACTCGATCTCCCAAACGGTTATAGATAGGACATCGCGGTTTTAACCAATGGATTTAGCACCTCATTTTACATGAAATAGGTCCTATAAGTCTACTCTCAAGAGTCGATAAAGGTACAAACGAATAAAATGCTTATATATCACATTTTCAAATATCTATTATTTTCTATTTTACTCGATCTCCTAAAAGGTTAATGATAGGACATCGCGGTTTTCACCAGTGGATTTAGCACCTTATTTTACATTAAATAAGTCCTATAAGTCTACTCTTAAAAGTTGATAAATGTACAAACGAATAAAATGTTTATATATCACATTTTAAAATATCTATTATTCTCCATTTCACTCGATCTCCTAAACGGTTAAAGATAGGACATCGCGGTTTTCTCCAGTGGATTTAGCACCTCATTTTACATAAAATAAGTCCTATAAGTCTACTCTCAAGAGTTGATAAAGGTACAAACGAATAAATTGTTTATATATCACATTTTCAAATATCAATTATTTTCAATTTTACTCGATCTCCTAAACGGTTAAAGATAGGACATCGCGGTTTTCACCAGAGGATTTAGCACCTTATTTTACATAAAATAAGTCCTATAAGTCTACTCTCAAGAGTTGATTAAGGTACAAACGATTAAAATGTTTATGCATCACATTATCAAATATCTATTATTCTCCATTTTACTCGATCTCCTAAACGGTTAATGATAGGACATCGCGGTTTTCACCAGTGGATTTAGCACTATATTTTACATAAAATGAGTCCTATAAGTCTATTCACAAGAGTTGATAAAGGTACAAACGAATAAAATGTTTATATATCACATTTTCTAATATCTATTATTCTTCATTTTACTCGATCTCCTGAACGGTAAAAGATTGGACATCGCGGTTTTCACCAGTGGATTTAGAACCTCATTTTACATAAAATAGGTCTTATAAGTCTACTTTCAAGAGTTGATAAAGGTAAAAACGAATAAAATGTTTATATATCACATTATCAAATATCTATTATTCTCCATTTTACTCGATCTCCTAAACGGTTAAAGATAGGACATCGCGGTTTTCATCAGTGGATTTAGAACCTCATTTTACATAAAATAGGTCCTATAAGTCTACTCTCAAGAGTTGATAAAGGTAAAAACGAATAAAATGTTTATATATCACATTTTCAAATATTCATTATTCCCCATTTTACTCGATCTCCTAAACTATTGAAGATAGGACATCGCGGTTTTCACCAGTGGATTTAAAACCTCATTTTACATAAAATAGGTCCTATAAGTCTACTCTCAAGAGTTGATAAAGGTAAAAACGAATAAAATGTTTATATATCACATTTTCAAATATCTATTATTCTCCATTTTACTCGATCTCCTAAACGGTTAATGATAGGACATCGCGATTTTCACCAGTGGATTTAGAACCTCATTTTACATAAAATAGGTCCTATAAGTCTACTCTCAAGAGTTGATAAAGGTACAAACGAATAAAATGTTTATATATCACATTTTCAAATATCTATTATTTTCTATTTTACTTGATCTCCTAAACGGTTAAAGATAGGACATCGCGGTTTTCACCAGAGGATTTAGCACCTCATTTTACATAAAATAAGTCCTATAAGTCTACTCTCAAGAGTTGATAAAGGTACAAACGAATAAAATGTTTATATATCACATTATCAAATATCTATTATTCTCCATTTTACTCGATCTCCTAAACGGTTAAATATAGGACATCGCGGTTTTAACCAGTGGATTTAGCACCTCATTTTACATAAAATAAGTCCTATAAGTCTACTCTCAAAAGTTGATAAAGGTACAAATGAATAAAATGTTTATATATCACATTTTCAAATATCTATTATTCTTCATTTTACTCGATCTCCCAAACGGTTATAGATAGGACATCGCGGTTTTAACCAATGGTTTTAGCACCTCATTTTACATGAAATAAGTCCTATAAGTCTACTCTCAAGAGTTGATAAAGGTACAAACGAATAAAATGTTTATATATCACATTTTCAAATATCTATTATTCTTCATTTTACTCGATCTCCCAAACGGTTATAGATAGGACATCGCGGTTTTAACCAATGGATTTAGCACCTCATTTTACATGAAATAGGTCCTATAAGTCTACTCTCAAGAGTCGATAAAGGTACAAACGAATAAAATGCTTATATATCACATTTTCAAATATCTATTATTTTCTATTTTACTCGATCTCCTAAAAGGTTAATGATAGGACATCGCGGTTTTCACCAGTGGATTTAGCACCTTATTTTACATTAAATAAGTCCTATAAGTCTACTCTTAAAAGTTGATAAATGTACAAACGAATAAAATGTTTATATATCACATTTTAAAATATCTATTATTCTCCATTTCACTCGATCTCCTAAACGGTTAAAGATAGGACATCGCGGTTTTCCCCAGTGGATTTAGCACCTCATTTTACATAAAATAAGTCCTATAAGTCTACTCTCAAGAGTTGATAAAGGTACAAACGAATAAAATGTTTATATATCACATTTTCAAATATCTATTATTCTCCATTTTACTCGATCTCCTAAACGGTTAAAGATAGGACATCGCGGTTTTAACCAGTGGATTTAGCACCTCATTTTACATAAAATAAGTCCTATAAGTCTACTCTCAAGAGTTGATAAAGGAACAAACGAATAAAATGTTTATATATCACATTTTAAAATATCTATTATTCTCCATTTCACTCGATCTCCTAAACGGTTAAAGATAAGACATCGCGGTTTTCACCAGTGGATTTAGAACCTCATTTTACATATAATAAGTCCTATAAGTCTACTCTCAAAAGTTGATAAAGGTACAAACGAATAAAATGTTTATATATCACATTTTCAAATATCTATTAATATCCATTTTACTCGATCTCCTAAACGGTTAAAGATAGGACATCGCGGTTTTCACCAGAGGATTTAGTACCTCATTTTACATAAAATTAGACCTATAAGTTTCCTCTCAAGAGTTGATAAAGGTACAAACGAATAAAATGTTTATATATCACATTTTCAAATATCTATTATTCTCCATTTTACTCGATCTCCTAAACGGTTAAAGATACTACATCGCGGTTTTCACCAGTGGATTCAGCACCTCATTTTACATAAAATAAGTCCTATAAGTCTACTCTCAAGAGTTGATAAAGGAACAAACGTTTAAAATGTTTATATATCTTATTAACTAATATCTATTATTCTCCATTATACTCGATCTCCTAAACGGTTAAAGATAGGACATCGCGGATTTCACCAGTGGATTTAGCACCTCATTTTACACAAAATAAGTCCTATAAGTCTACTCTCAAGAGTTGATAATGGTACAAACGAATAAAATGTTTATATATCACATTATCAAATATCTATTATTCTCCATTTTACTCGATCTCCGAAACGGTTAAAGATAGGACATCGCGGTTTTCACCAATGGATTTAGCACCTCATTTTACATAAAATAAGTCCTATAAGTCTACTCTCAAGAGTTGGTAAAGGTACAAACAAATAAAATGTTTATATATCACATTTTCAAATATCTATTATTCTCCATTTCACTCGATCTCCTTAACGGTTAAAGATAAAACATCGCGGTTTTCACCAGTGGATTTAGCACCTCATTTTACATAAAATAAGTCCTATAAGTCTACTCTCAAGAGTTGATAAAGGTACAAACGAATAAAATGCTTATATATCACATTTTCAAATATCTATTATTTTCTATTTTACTCGATCTCCTAAACGGTTAAAGATAGGACATCGCGGTTTTCACCAGAGGATTTAGCACCTTATTTTACATAAAATAAGTCCTATAAGTTGACTCTTAAAAGTTGATAAAGGTACAAACGAATAAAATGTTTATATATCACATTTTAAAATATCTATTATTCTCCATTTCACTCGATCTCCTAAAGGTTAAAGATAGGACATCGCGGTTTTTACCAGTGGATTTAGCACCTCATTTTACATATAATAAGTCCTATAAGTCTACTCTCAAAAGTTGATAAAGGTACAAACGAATAAAATGTTTATATATCACATTTTCAAATATCTATTAATATCCATTTTACTCGTTCTTCTAAACGGTTAAAGATAGGACATCGCGGTTTTCACCAGTGGATTTAGCACTATATTTTACATAAAATGAGTCCTATAAGTCTACTCTCAAGAGTTGATAAAGGTACAAACGAATAAAATGTTTATATATCACATTTTCAAATATCTATTATTTTCTATTTTACTCGATCTCCTAAACGGTTAAAGATAGGACATCGCGGTTTTCACCAGAGGATTTAGCACCTCATTTTACATAAAATAAGTCCTATAAGTCTACTCTCAAGAGTTGATTAAGGTACAAACGAATAAAATGTTTATATATCACATTATCAAATATCTATTATTCTCCATTTTACTCGATCTCCTAAACGGTTAAATATAGGACATCGCGGTTTTAACCAGTGGATTTAGCACCTCATTTTACATAAAATAAGTCCTATAAGTCTACTCTCAAAAGTTGATAAAGGTACAAACGAATAAAATGTTTATATATCACATTTTCAAATATCTATTATTCTTCATTTTACTCGATCTCCCAAACGGTTATAGATAGGACATCGCGGTTTTAACCAATGGATTTAGCACCTCATTTTACATGAAATAAGTCCTATAAGTCTACTCTCAAGAGTTGATAAAGGTACAAACGAATAAAATGCTTATATATCACATTTTCAAATATCTATTATTTTCTATTTTACTCGATCTCCTAAAAGGTTAATGATAGGACATCGCGGTTTTCACCAGTGGATTTAGCACCTTATTTTACATTAAATAAGTCCTATAAGTCTACTCTTAAAAGTTGATAAATGTACAAACGAATAAAATGTTTATATATCACATTTTAAAATATCTATTATTCTCCATTTCACTCGATCTCCTAAACGGTTAAAGATAGGACATCGCGGTTTTCCCCAGTGGATTTAGCACCTCATTTTACATAAAATAAGTCCTATAAGTCTACTCTCAAGAGTTGATAAAGGTACAAACGAATAAAATGTTTATATATCACATTTTCAAATATCTATTATTCTCCATTTTACTCGATCTCCTAAACGGTTAAAGATAGGACATCGCGGTTTTAACCAGTGGATTTAGCACCTCATTTTACATAAAATAAGTCCTATAAGTCTACTCTCAAGAGTTGATAAAGGAACAAACGAATAAAATGTTTATATATCACATTTTAAAATATCTATTATTCTCCATTTCACTCGATCTCCTAAACGGTTAAAGATAAGACATCGCGGTTTTCACCAGTGGATTTAGAACCTCATTTTACATATAATAAGTCCTATAAGTCTACTCTCAAAAGTTGATAAAGGTACAAACGAATAAAATGTTTATATATCACATTTTCAAATATCTATTAATATCCATTTTACTCGATCTCCTAAACGGTTAAAGATAGGACATCGCGGTTTTCACCAGAGGATTTAGTACCTCATTTTACATAAAATTAGACCTATAAGTTTCCTCTCAAGAGTTGATAAAGGTACAAACGAATAAAATGTTTATATATCACATTTTCAAATATCTATTATTCTCCATTTTACTCGATCTCCTAAACGGTTAAAGATACTACATCGCGGTTTTCACCAGTGGATTCAGCACCTCATTTTACATAAAATAAGTCCTATAAGTCTACTCTCAAGAGTTGATAAAGGAACAAACGTTTAAAATGTTTATATATCTTATTAACTAATATCTATTATTCTCCATTATACTCGATCTCCTAAACGGTTAAAGATAGGACATCGCGGATTTCACCAGTGGATTTAGCACCTCATTTTACACAAAATAAGTCCTATAAGTCTACTCTCAAGAGTTGATAATGGTACAAACGAATAAAATGTTTATATATCACATTATCAAATATCTATTATTCTCCATTTTACTCGATCTCCGAAACGGTTAAAGATAGGACATCGCGGTTTTCACCAGTGGATTTAGCACCTCATTTTACATAAAATAGGTCCTATAAGTCTACCCTCAAGAGTTGATCAAGGTGCAAACGAATAAAATGTTTATATATCACATTTTCAAATATCTTTTATTTTCCATTTTACTCGATCTCCTAAACGGTAAAAGATAGGACATCGCGGTTTTCATCAGTGGATTAAGCACCCCATTTTACATAAAAATAAGTCCTATAAGTCTACTCTCAAGAGTTGATAAAGGTAAAAACGAATAAAATGTTTATATATCACTTTTTCAAATATCTATTTTTCTCCATTTTACTCGATCTCCTAAACGGTTCAAGATTGGACATCGCAGTTTTCACCAGTGGATTTAGCACATCATTTTACATAAAATAGGTCCTATAAGTCTACTCTCAAGAGTTCATAAAGGTACAAACGAATAAAATTTTTGTATATCGCATTTTCAAATATCTATTTTTCTCCATTTTACTCGATCTCCTAAACGGTTCAAGATAGGACATCGCGGTTTTCACCAGTGGATTTAGCACCTCATTTTACATATAATAAGTCCTACAAGTCTACTCTCAAAAGTTGATAAAGGTACAAACGAATAAAATGTTTATATATCACATTTTCAAATATCTATTAATATCCATTTTACTCGATCTCCTAAACGGTTAAAGATAGGACATCGCGGTTTTCACCAGAGGATTTAGCCCCTTATTTTACATAAAATAAGTCCTATAAGTCTACTCTCAAGAGTTGATAAAGGTACAAACGAATAAAATGTTTATATATCACATTTTCAAATATCTATTATTTTCTATTTTACTCGATCTCCTAAACGGTTAAAGATAGGACATCGCGGTTTTCACCAATGGATTTAGCACCTCATCTTACATAAAATAAGTCCTATAAGTCTACTCTCAAGAGTTGGTAAAGGTACAAACAAATAAAATGTTTATATATCACATTTTCAAATATCTATTATTCTCCATTTCACTCGATCTCCTAAACGGTTAAAGATAGGACATCGCGGTTTTCACCAGAGGATTTAGCACCTTATTTTACATAAAATAAGTCCTATAAGTTGACTCTTAAAAGTTGATAAAGGTACAAACGAATAAAATGTTTATATATCACATTTTAAAATATCTATTATTCTCCATTTCACTCGATCTCCTAAAGGTTAAAGATAGGACATCGCGGATTTCACCAGTGGATTTAGCACCTCATTTTACACAAAATAAGTCCTATAAGTCTACTCTCAAGAGTTGAAAATGGTACAAACGAATAAAATGTTTATATATCACATTATCAAATATCTATTATTCTCCATTTTACTCGATCTCCGAAACGGTTAAAGATAGGACATCGCGGTTTTCACCAGTGGATTTAGCACCTCATTTTACATAAAATAGGTCCTATAAGTCTACCCTCAAGAGTTGATCAAGGTACAAACGAATAAAATGTTTATATATCACATTTTCAAATATCTTTTATTTTCCATTTTACTCGATCTCCTAAAAGGTAAAAGATAGGACATCGCGGTTTTCGTCAGTGGATTAAGCACCCCATTTTACATAAAAATAAGTCCTATAAGTCTACTCTCAAGAGTTGATAAAGGTAAAAACGAATAAAATGTTTATATATCACATTTTCAAATATCTATTTTTCTCCATTTTACTCGATCTCCTAAACGGTTCAAGATTGGACATCGCAGTTTTCACCAGTGGATTTAGCACATCATTTTACATAAAATAGGTCCTATAAGTCTACTCTCAAAAGTTCATAAAGGTACAAACGAATAAAATGTTTATATATCACATTATCAAATATCTATCATTCTCCATTTTACTCGATCTCCTAAACGGTTAAAGATAGGACATCGCGATTTTCACCAGTGGATTTAGCACCTCATTTTACATATAATAAGTCCTATAAGTCTACTCTCAAAAGTTGACAAAGGTACAAACGAATAAAATGTTTATATATCACATTTTCAAATATCTATTAATATCCATTTTACTCGATCTCCTAAACGTTTAAAGATAGGACATCGCGGTTTTCTCCAGAGGATTTAGTACCTCATTTTACATAAAATAAGACCTATAAGTCTACTCTCAAGAGTTGATAAAGGTACAAACGAATAAAATGTTTATATATCACATTTTCAAATATCTATTAATCTCCATTTTACTCGATCTCCTAAACGGTTAAAGATAGGACATCGCGGTTTTTACCAGTGGATTTAGCACCTCATTTTACATAAAATAGGTCCTATAAGTCTACTCTTAAGAGTTGATAAAGGTAAAAACGTATAAAATATTTATATATCACATTTTCAAATATCTATTATTTTCCATTTTACTCGATCTCCTAAACGGTAAAAGATAGGACAACGCGGTTTTCACCAGTGGATTTAGCACCTCATTTTACATAAAATAAGTCCTATAAGTCTACTCTCAAGAGTTGATAAAGGTACAAACGAATAAAATGTTTATATATCACATTATCAAATATCTATTATTCTCCATTTTACTCGATCTCCAAAACGGTTAAAGATAGGACATCGCGGTTCTCACCAGTGGATTTAGCCTCTCATTTTACATAAAATAGGTTCTATAAGTCTACCCTCAAGAGTTGATCAAGGTACAAACGAATAAAATGTTTATATATCACATTTTCAAATATCCATTATTCTTCATTTTACTCGATCTCCTTAACGATTAAAGATAGGACATCGCTTTTTTCACCAGTGGATTTAGCACCTCATTTTACATAAAAGAAGTCTTATAAGTCAACTCTCAAGAGTTGATAAAGGTTCAAACGAATAAAATGTTTATAAATCACATTATCAAATATCTATTATTCTCCATTTTACTCGATCTCCTAAACGGTTAAAGATAGGACATCGCGGTTTTCACCAGTGGATTTAGCACCTCATTTTACATATAATAAGTCCTATAAGTCTACTCTCAAAAGTTGATAATGGTACAAACGAATAAAATGTTTATATATCACATTTTCAAATATCTATTATTCTCCATTTTACTCGATCTCCTAAACGGTTAAAGATAGGACATCGCGGTTTTCACCAGAGGATTTAGCACCTTATTTTACATAAAATAAGTCCTATAAGTCTACTCTCAAGAGTTGATAAAGGTACAAACAAATAAAATGTTTATATATCACATTTTCAAATATCTATTAATATCCATTTTACTCGATCTCCTAAACGGTTAAAGATAGGACATCGCGGTTTTCTCCAAAGAATTTAGTACCTCATTTTACATAAAATAAGACCTATAAGTCTACTCTCAAGAGTTGATAAGGGTACAAACGAATAAAATGTTTATATACCACATTATCAAATATCTATTATTCTCCATTTTACTCGATCTCCTTAACGGTTAAAGATAGAACATCGCGGTTTTCACCAGAGGATTTAGCACCTTATTTTACATAAAATAAGTCCTATAAGTCTACTCTCAAGAGTTGATAAAGGTACAAACAAATAAAATGTTTATATATCACATTTTCAAATATCTATTAATATCCATTTTACTCGATCTCCTAAACGGTTAAAGATAGGACATCGCGGTTTTAACTAATGGATTTAGCACCTCATTTTACATAAAATAAGTCCTATAAGTCTACTCTCAAGAGTTGATAAAGGTACAAACAAATAAAATGCTTATATATCACATTTTCAAATATCTATTATTTTCTATTTTACTCGATCTCCTAAACGGTTAAAGATAGGACATCGCGGTTTTTACCAGAGGATTTAGCACCTTATTTTACATAAAATAAGTCCTATAAGTCTACTCTTAAAAGTTGATAAAGGTACAAACGAATAAAATGTTTATATATCACATTTTAAAATATCTATTATTCTCCATTTCACTCGATCTCCTTAACGGTTAAAGATAGGACATCGCGGTTTTCACCAGTGGATTTAGCACCTCATTTTACATAAAATAAGTCCTATAAGTCTACTCTCAAGAGTTGATAAAGGTACAAACGAATAAAATGCTTATATATCACATTTTCAAATATCTATTATTTTCTATTTTACTCGATCTCCTAAACGGTTAAAGATAGGACATCGCGGTTTTCACCAGAGGATTTAGCACCTTATTTTACATAAAATAAGTCCTATAAGTTGACTCTTAAAAGTTGATAAAGGTACAAACGAATAAAATGTTTATATATCACATTTTAAAATATCTATTATTCTCCATTTCACTCGATCTCCTAAAGGTTAAAGATAGGACATCGCGGTTTTCACCAGTGGATTTAGCACCTCATTTTACATAAAATAAGTCCTATAAGTCTACTCTCAAGAGTTGATAAGGGTACAAACGTATAAAATGTTTATATACCACATTATCAAATATCTATTATTCTCCATTTTACTCGATCTCCTTAACGGTTAAAGATAGGACATCGCGGTTTTCACCAGTGGATTTAGCACCTCATTTTACATAAACTAAGTCTTATAAGTCAACTCCCAAGAGTTGATAAAGGTTCAAACGAATAAAATGTTTATAAATCACATTATCAAATATCTATTATTCTCCATTTTACTCGATCTCCTAAACGGTTAAAGATCGGACATCGCGGTTTTCACCAGTGGATTTAGCACCTTATTTTACATAAAATAAGTCCTATAAGTCTACTCTCAAGAGTTGATAAAGGTACAAACAAATAAAATGTTTATATATCACATTTTCAAATATCTATTTATATCCATTTTACTCGATCTCCTAAACGGTTAAAGATAGGACATCGCGGTTTTCTCCAAAGGATTTAGTACCTCATTTTACATAAAATAAGACCTATAAGTCTACTCACAAGAGTTGATAAGGGTACAAACGAATAAAATGTTTATATACCACATTATCAAATATCTATTATTCTCCATTTTACCCGATCTCCTTAACGGTTAAAGATAGGACATCGCGGTTTTCACCAGTGGATTTAGCACCTCATTTTACATAAAATAGGTCCTATAAGTCTACTCTCAAGAGTTGATAAAGGTAAAAACGTATAAAATATTTATATATCACATTTTCAAATATCTATTATTTTCCATTTTACTCGATCTCCTAAACGGTAAAAGATAGGACAACGCGGTTTTCACCAGTGGATTTAGCACCTCATTTTACATAAAATAAGTCCTATAAGTCTACTCTCAAGAGTTGATAAAGGTACAAACGAATAAAATGTTTATATATCACATTATCAAATATCTATTATTCTCCATTTTACTCGATCTCCTAAACGGTGAAAGATTGGACATCGCGGTTTTCACCAGTGGATTTAGCACCTCATTTTACATAAAATAAGTCCTATAAGTCTACTCTCAAGAGTTGATAAAGGTACAAACGAATAAAATGATAATATATCACATTTTGAAATATCAATTATTCTCCATTTTACTCCATCTCCTAAACGGTTAAAGATAGGACATCTCGGTTTTCACCAGTGGATTTAGCACCTCATTTTACATAAAATATGTCCTATAAGTCTACTCTCAAGAGTTATTAAAGGTAAAAACGAATAAAATGTTTATATATCATATTTTCAAATATCTATTTTTCTCCATTTTACTCGATCTCCTAAACGGTTCAAGATAGGACATCGCGGTTTACACCAGTGGATTTAGCACATCATTTTACATAAAAAAGGTCCTATAAGTCTACTCTCAAGAGTTCATAAAGGTACAAACGAATAAAATGTTTATATATCACATTTTCAAATATCTATTTTTCTCCATTTCACTCGATCTCCTAAACGGTTCAAGATAGGACATCGCGGTTTTCACCAGTGGATTTAGCACCTCATTTTACATAAAATAAGTCCTATAAGTCTACTCTCAAGAGTTGATAAAGGTACAAACGAATAAAATGTTTATATACCACATTTTCAAGTATCTATTATTCTCCATTATACTCGATCTCCTAAACGGTTAAAGATAGGACATCGCGGTTTTCACCAGTGGATTTAGCATCTCATTTTACATAAAATAAGTCCTATAAGTCTACTCTCAAGAGTTGATAAAGGTACAATCGAATAAAATTTTTATATATCACAATTTCAAATGTCTATTATTCTCAATTTTACTCGATCTCCTAAACGGTTAAAGATAGGACATCTCGGTTTTTACCAGTGGATTTAGCACCTAATTTTACATAAAATAAGTCCTATAAGTCTACCCTCAAGAGTTGATCAAGGTTCAAACGAATAAAATGTTTATATACCACATTTTCAAATATCTATTATTTTCCATTTTACTCGATCTCCTAAACGGTTAAAGATAGGACATCGCGGTTTTCATCAGTGGATTAAGCACCTCATTTTACATAAAATAAGTTCTATAAGTCTACTCTCAAGAGTTGATAAAGGTAAAAACGAATAAAATGTTTATATATCACATTTTCAAATATCTATTTTTCTCCATTTTACTCGATCTCCTAAACGGTTAAAGATAGGACATCGCGGTTTTCTCCAGTGGATTTAGCACCTCATTTTACATAAAACAGGTCCTATAAGTCTTCCCTCATGAGTTGATAAAGGTACAAACGAATAAAATGTTTATATATCACATTTTCAAATATCAATTTTTCTCCATTTAACTCGATCTCCTAAACGGTTCAAGATAGGACATCGCGGTTTTCACCAGTGGATTTAGCACCTCATTTTACATAAAATAAGTCCTATAAGTCTACTCTCAAGGGTTGATAAAGGTACAAACGAATAAAATGATTATATATCACATTTTCAAATATCTATTATTCTCCATTTTACTCGATCTCCTAAACGGTTAAAGATATCACATCGCGGTTTTCACCAGTGGATTTAGCACCTCATTTTACATAAAATAAGTCCTATAAGTCTACTCTCAAGGGTTGATAAAGGTACAAACGAATAAAATGATTATATATCACATTTTCAAATATCTATTATTCTCCAATTTACTCGATCTCCTAAACGGTTAAAGATATCACATCGCGGTTTTCACCAGTGGATTTAGCACCTCATTTTACATAAAATAGGTCCTATAAGTCTACTCTCAAGAGTTGATAAAGGTAAAAACGAATAAAATGTTTATATCTCACATTTTCAAATTTCTATTATTCTCCATTTTACTCGATCTCCTAAACGGTTAAAGATAGGACATCGCGGTTTTCACCAGTGGATTTAGCACCTCATTTTACATAAAATAGGTCCTATAAGTCTACTCTCAAGAGTTGATAAAGGTAAAAACGAATAAAATGTTTATATATCACATTTTCAAATATCTATTTTTCTCCATTTTACTCGATCTCCTAAACGGTTCAAGATAGAACATCGCGGTTTTCACCAGTGGATTAAGCACCTCATTTTACATAAAATAGGTCCTATAAGTCTACTCTCAAATGTTGATAAAGGTACAAACGAATAAAATGTTTATATATCACATTTTCAAATATCTATTATTCTCCATTTTACTCGATCTCCTAAACGCTTAAAGATAGGACCTCGAGGTTTTCACCAGTGGATTTAGCAACTCATTTTACATAAAATAGGTCCTATAAGTCTACTCTCAAGAGTTGATAAAGGTAAAAACGAATAAAATGTTTATATCTCACATTTTCAAATTTCTATTATTCTCCATTTTACTCGATCTCCTAAACGGTTAAAGATAGGACATCGCGGTTTTCACCAGTGGATTTAGCACCTCATTTTACATAAAATAGGTTCTATAAGTCTACTCTCAAATGTTGATAAAGGTACAAACGAATAAAATGTTTATATATCACATTTTCAAATATCAATTATTCTCCATTTTACTCGATCTCCTAAACGGTTAAAGATAGGACATCGAGGTTTTCACCAGTGGAGTTAGCAACTCATTTTACATAAAATAGGTCCTATAAGTCTACTCTCAAGAGTTGATAAAGGTACAATCGAATAAAATTTTTATATATCACAATTTCAAATGTCTATTATTCTCAATTTTACTCGATCTCCTAAACGGTTAAAGATAGGACATCTCGGTTTTTACCAGTGGATTTAGCACCTAATTTTACATAAAATAAGTCCTATAAGTCTACCCTCAAGAGTTGATCAAGGTTCAAACGAATAAAATGTTTATATATCACTTTTTCAAATATTCATTATTTTTCATTTTACTCGATCTCCTAAACGGTTAAAGATAGGACATCGCGGTTTTTATCAGTGGATTATGCACCCCATTTTACATAAAAATAAGTCCTATAAGTCTTCTCTCAAGAGTTGATAAAGGTACAAACGAATAAAATGTTTATATATCACATTATCAAATATCTATTATTTTCCATTTTACTCGATCTCCTAAACGGTAAAAGATAGGACATCGCGGTTTTTATCAGTGGATTATGCACCCCATTTTACATAAAAATAAGTCCTATAAGTCTACTCTCAAGAGTTGATAAAGGTAAAAACGAATAAAGTGTTTATATATCACATTTTCAAATATCTATTTTTCTCCATTTTACTCGATCTCCTAAACGGTTCAAGATAGGACATCGCGGTTTTCACCAGTGGATTTAGCACCTCATTTTACATAAAATAGGTCCTATAAGTCTACTCTCAAGAGTTCATAAAGGTACAAACGAATAAAATTTTTGTATATCACATTTTCAAATATCTATTTTTCTCCATTTTACTCGATCTCCTAAACGGTTCAAGATAGGACATCGCGGTTTTTACCAGTGGATTTAGCACCTCAATTTACATAAAATAAGTCCTATAAGTCTACTCTCAAGAGTTGATAAAGGTACAAACGAATAAAATGTTTATATATCTCATTTTCAAATATCTATTATTCTTCATTTTACTCGATCTCCTAAACGGTTAAAGATAGGACATCGCGGTTTTCACCAGTGGATTTAGCACCTTATTTTACATAAAATAAGTCCTATAAGTCTACTTTTAAGAGTTGATAAAGGTACAAAAGAATAAAATGTTTATATATCACATTTTAAAATATCTATTATTATCCATTTCACTCGATCTCCTAAACGGTTAAAGATAGGACATCGCGGTTTTCACCAGTGGATTTAGCACCTCATTTTACATATAATAAGTCCTATAAGTCTACTCTCAAAAGTTGATAATGGTACAAACGAATAAAATGTTTATATATCACATTTTCAAATATCTATTATTCTCCATTTTACTCGATCTCCTAAACGGTTAAAGATAGGACATCGCGGTTTTCACCAGAGGATTTAGCACCTTATTTTACATAAAATAAGTCCTATAAGTCTACTCTCATCAGGTGATAAAGGTACAAACAAATAAAATGTTTATATATCACATTTTCAAATATCTATCAATATCCATTTTACTCGATCTCCTAAACTGTTAAAGATAGGACATCGCGGTTTTCTCCAAAGAATTTAGTACCTCATTTTACATAAAATAAGACCTATAAGTCTACTCTCAAGAGTTGATAAGGGTACAAACGAATAAAATGTTTATATACCACATTATCAAATATCTATTATTCTCCATTTTACTCGATCTCCTTAACGGTTAAAGATAGGACATCGCGGTTTTCACCAGTGGATTTAGCACCTCATTTTACATAAAATAAGTCCTATAAGTCTACTCTCAAGAGTTGATAAGGGTACAAACGAATAAAATGTTTATATACCACATTATCAAATATCTATTATTCTCCATTTTACTCGATCTCCTTAACGGTTAAAGATAGGACATCGCGGTTTTCACCAGTGGATTTAGCACCTCATTTTACATAAAATAAGTCTTATAAGTCTACTCTCAAGAGTTGATAAAGGTACAAACGAATAAAATGTTTATATATCACATTATCAAATATCTATCATTCTCCATTTTACTCGACCTCCTAAACGGTTAAAGATAGGACATCGCGGTTTTCACCAGAGGATTTAGCACCTTATTTTACATATAATAAGTCCTATAAGTCTACTCTCAAAAGTTGACAAAGGTACAAACGAATAAAATGTTTATATATCACATTTTCAAATATCTATTAATATCCATTTTACTCGATCTCCTAAACGTTTAAAGATAGGACATCGCGGTTTTCTCCAAAGGATTTAGTACCTCATTTTACATAAAATAAGACCTATAAGTCTACTCTCAAGAGTTGATAAAGGTACAAACGAATAAAATGTTTATATATCACATTTTCAAATATCTATTATTCTCCATTTCACTCGATCTCCTAAACGGTTAAAGATAGGACATCGCGGTTTTCACCAGTGGATTTAGCACCTCATTTTACATAAAATAGGTCCTATAAGTCTACTCTTAAGAGTTGATAAAGGTAAAAACTTATAAAATATTTATATATCACATTTTCAAATATCTATTATTTTTCATTTTACTCGATCTCCTAAACGGTAAAAGATAGGACAACGCGGTTTTCACCAGTGGATTTAGCACCTCATTTTACATAAAATAAGTCCTATAAGTCTACTCTCAAGAGTTGATAAAGGTAAAAACTTATAAAATATTTATATATCACATTTTCAAATATCTATTATTTTCCATTTTACTCGATCTCCTAAACGGTTAAAGATAGGACAACGCGGTTTTCACCAGTGGATTTAGCATCTCATTTTACATAAAATAAGTCCTATAAGTCTACTCTCAAGAGTTGATAAAGGTAAAAACTTATAAAATATTTATATATCACATTTTCAAATATCTATTATTTTCCATTTTACTCGATCTCCTAAACGGTAAAAGATAGGACAACGCGGTTTTCACCAGTGGATTTAGCACCTCATTTTACATAAAATAGGTCCTATAAGTCTACTCTTAAGAGTTGATAAAGGTAAAAACTTATAAAATATTTATATATCACATTTTCAAATATCTATTATTTTCCATTTTACTCGATCTCCTAAACGGTTCAAGATAGGACATCGCGGTTTTTACCAGTGGATTTAGCACCTCAATTTACATAAAATAAGTCCTATAAGTCTACTCTCAAGAGTTGATAAAGGTACAAACGAATAAAATGTTTATATATCTCATTTTCAAATATCTATTATTCTTCATTTTACTCGATCTCCTAAACGGTTAAAGATAGGACATCGCGGTTTTCACCAGTGGATTTAGCACCTTATTTTACATAAAATAAGTCCTATAAGTCTACTTTTAAGAGTTGATAAAGGTACAAAAGAATAAAATGTTTATATATCACATTTTAAAATATCTATTATTATCCATTTCACTCGATCTCCTAAACGGTTAAAGATAGGACATCGCGGTTTTCACCAGTGGATTTAGCACCTCATTTTACATATAATAAGTCCTATAAGTCTACTCTCAAAAGTTGATAATGGTACAAACGAATAAAATGTTTATATATCACATTTTCAAATATCTATTATTCTCCATTTTACTCGATCTCCTAAACGGTTAAAGATAGGACATCGCGGTTTTCACCAGAGGATTTAGCACCTTATTTTACATAAAATAAGTCCTATAAGTCTACTCTCATCAGGTGATAAAGGTACAAACAAATAAAATGTTTATATATCACATTTTCAAATATCTATCAATATCCATTTTACTCGATCTCCTAAACTGTTAAAGATAGGACATCGCGGTTTTCTCCAAAGAATTTAGTACCTCATTTTACATAAAATAAGACCTATAAGTCTACTCTCAAGAGTTGATAAGGGTACAAACGAATAAAATGTTTATATACCACATTATCAAATATCTATTATTCTCCATTTTACTCGATCTCCTTAACGGTTAAAGATAGGACATCGCGGTTTTCTCCAAAGAATTTAGTACCTCATTTTACATAAAATAAGACCTATAAGTCTACTCTCAAGAGTTGATAAGGGTACAAACGAATAAAATGTTTATATACCACATTATCAAATATCTATTATTCTCCATTTTACTCGATCTCCTTAACGGTTAAAGATAGGACATCGCGGTTTTCACCAGTGGATTTAGCACCTCATTTTACATAAAATAAGTCTTATAAGTCTACTCTCAAGAGTTGATAAAGGTACAAACGAATAAAATGTTTATATATCACATTATCAAATATCTATCATTCTCCATTTTACTCGACCTCCTAAACGGTTAAAGATAGGACATCGCGATTTTCACCAGTGGATTTAGCACCTCATTTTACATATAATAAGTCCTATAAGTCTACTCTCAAAAGTTGACAAAGGTACAAACGAATAAAATGTTTATATATCACATTTTCAAATATCTATTAATATCCATTTTACTCGATCTCCTAAACGTTTAAAGATAGGACATCGCGGTTTTCTCCAAAGGATTTAGTACCTCATTTTACATAAAATAAGACCTATAAGTCTACTCTCAAGAGTTGATAAAGGTACAAACGAATAAAATGTTTATATATCACATTTTCAAATATCTATTATTCTCCATTTTACTCGATCTCCTAAACGGTTAAAGATAGGACATCGCGGTTTTTACCAGTGGATTTAGCACCTCATTTTACATAAAATAGGTCCTATAAGTCTACTCTTAAGAGTTGATAAAGGTAAAAACTTATAAAATATTTATATATCACATTTTCAAATATCTATTATTTTCCATTTTACTCGATCTCCTAAACGGTAAAAGATAGGACAACGCGGTTTTCACCAGTGGATTTAGCACCTCATTTTACATAAAATAAGTCCTATAAGTCTACTCTCAAGAGTTGATAAAGGTACAAACGAATAAAATGTTTATATATCACATTATCAAATATCTATTATTCTCCATTTTACTCGATCTCCTAAACGGTGAAAGATTGGACATCGCGGTTTTCACCAGTGGATTTAGCACCTCATTTTACATAAAATAAGTCCTATAAGTCTACTCTCAAGAGTTGATAAAGGTACAAACGAATAAAATGATAATATATCACATTTTGAAATATCAATTATTCTCCATTTTACTCCATCTCCTAAACGGTTAAAGATAGGACATCTCGGTTTTCACCAGTGGATTTAGCACCTCATTTTACATAAAATATGTATTATAAGTCTACTCTCAAGAGTTAATAAAGGTAAAAACGAATAAAATGTTTATATATCATATTTTCAAATATCTATTTTTCTCCATTTTACTCGATCTCCTAAACGGTTCAAGATAGGACATCGCGGTTTACACCAGTGGATTTAGCACATCATTTTACATAAAAAAGGTCCTATAAGTCTACTCTCAAGAGTTCATAAAGGTACAAACGAATAAAATGTTTATATATCACATTTTCAAATATCTATTTTTCTCCATTTCACTCGATCTCCTAAACGGTTCAAGATAGGACATCGCGGTTTTCACCAGTGGATTTAGCACCTCATTTTACATAAAATAAGTCCTATAAGTCTACTCTCAAGAGTTGATAAAGGTACAAACGAATAAAATGTTTATATACCACATTTTCAAGTATCTATTATTCTCCATTATACTCGATCTCCTAAACGGTTAAAGATAGGACATCGCGGTTTTCACCGGTGGATTTAGCATCTCATTTTACATAAAATAAGTCCTATAAGTCTACTCTCAAGAGTTGATAAAGGTACAATCGAATAAAATTTTTATATATCACAATTTCAAATGTCTATTATTCTCAATTTTACTCGATCTCCTAAACGGTTAAAGATAGGACATCTCGGTTTTTACCAGTGGATTTAGCACCTAATTTTACATAAAATAAGTCCTATAAGTCTACCCTCAAGAGTTGATCAAGGTTCAAACGAATAAAATGTTTATATACCACATTTTCAAATATCTATTATTTTCCATTTTACTCGATCTCCTAAACGGTTAAAGATAGGACATCGCGGTTTTCATCAGTGGATTAAGCACCTCATTTTACATAAAATAAGTTCTATAAGTCTACTCTCAAGAGTTGATAAAGGTAAAAACTTATAAAATATTTATATATCACATTTTCAAATATCTATTTTTCTCCATTTTACTCGATCTCCTAAACGGTTCAAGATAGGACATCGCGGTTTTTACCAGTGGATTTAGCACCTCAATTTACATAAAATAAGTCCTATAAGTCTACTCTCAAGAGTTGATAAAGGTACAAACGAATAAAATGTTTATATATCTCATTTTCAAATATCTATTATTCTTCATTTTACTCGATCTCCTAAACGGTTTAAGATAGGACATCGCGGTTTTCACCAGTGGATTTAGCACCTTATTTTACATAAAATAAGTCCTATAAGTCTACTTTTAAGAGTTGATAAAGGTACAAAAGAATAAAATGTTTATATATCACATTTTAAAATATCTATTATTATCCATTTCACTCGATCTCCTAAACGGTTAAAGATAGGACATCGCGGTTTTCACCAGTGGATTTAGCACCTCATTTTACATATAATAAGTCCTATAAGTCTACTCTCAAAAGTTGATAATGGTACAAACGAATAAAATGTTTATATATCACATTTTCAAATATCTATTATTCTCCATTTTACTCGATCTCCTAAACGGTTAAAGATAGGACATCGCGGTTTTCACCAGAGGATTTAGCACCTTATTTTACATAAAATAAGTCCTATAAGTCTACTCTCATCAGGTGATAAAGGTACAAACAAATAAAATGTTTATATATCACATTTTCAAATATCTATCAATATCCATTTTACTCGATCTCCTAAACTGTTAAAGATAGGACATCGCGGTTTTCTCCAAAGAATTTAGTACCTCATTTTACATAAAATAAGACCTATAAGTCTACTCTCAAGAGTTGATAAGGGTACAAACGAATAAAATGTTTATATACCACATTATCAAATATCTATTATTCTCCATTTTACTCGATCTCCTTAACGGTTAAAGATAGGACATCGCGGTTTTCTCCAAAGAATTTAGTACCTCATTTTACATAAAATAAGACCTATAAGTCTACTCTCAAGAGTTGATAAGGGTACAAACGAATAAAATGTTTATATACCACATTATCAAATATCTATTATTCTCCATTTTACTCGATCTCCTTAACGGTTAAAGATAGGACATCGCGGTTTTCACCAGTGGATTTAGCACCTCATTTTACATAAAATAAGTCTTATAAGTCTACTCTCAAGAGTTGATAAAGGTACAAACGAATAAAATGTTTATATATCACATTATCAAATATCTATCATTCTCCATTTTACTCGACCTCCTAAACGGTTAAAGATAGGACATCGCGATTTTCACCAGTGGATTTAGCACCTCATTTTACATATAATAAGTCCTATAAGTCTACTCTCAAAAGTTGACAAAGGTACAAACGAATAAAATGTTTATATATCACATTTTCAAATATCTATTAATATCCATTTTACTCGATCTCCTAAACGTTTAAAGATAGGACATCGCGGTTTTCTCCAAAGGATTTAGTACCTCATTTTACATAAAATAAGACCTATAAGTCTACTCTCAAGAGTTGATAAAGGTACAAACGAATAAAATGTTTATATATCACATTTTCAAATATCTATTATTCTCCATTTTACTCGATCTCCTAAACGGTTAAAGATAGGACATCGCGGTTTTTACCAGTGGATTTAGCACCTCATTTTACATAAAATAGGTCCTATAAGTCTACTCTTAAGAGTTGATAAAGGTAAAAACTTATAAAATATTTATATATCACATTTTCAAATATCTATTATTTTCCATTTTACTCGATCTCCTAAACGGTAAAAGATAGGACAACGCGGTTTTCACCAGTGGATTTAGCACCTCATTTTACATAAAATAAGTCCTATAAGTCTACTCTCAAGAGTTGATAAAGGTACAAACGAATAAAATGTTTATATATCACATTATCAAATATCTATTATTCTCCATTTTACTCGATCTCCTAAACGGTGAAAGATTGGACATCGCGGTTTTCACCAGTGGATTTAGCACCTCATTTTACATAAAATAAGTCCTATAAGTCTACTCTCAAGAGTTGATAAAGGTACAAACGAATAAAATGATAATATATCACATTTTGAAATATCAATTATTCTCCATTTTACTCCATCTCCTAAACGGTTAAAGATAGGACATCTCGGTTTTCACCAGTGGATTTAGCACCTCATTTTACATAAAATATGTCCTATAAGTCTACTCTCAAGAGTTAATAAAGGTAAAAACGAATAAAATGTTTATATATCATATTTTCAAATATCTATTTTTCTCCATTTTACTCGATCTCCTAAACGGTTCAAGATAGGACATCGCGGTTTACACCAGTGGATTTAGCACATCATTTTACATAAAAAAGGTCCTATAAGTCTACTCTCAAGAGTTCATAAAGGTACAAACGAATAAAATGTTTATATATCACATTTTCAAATATCTATTTTTCTCCATTTCACTCGATCTCCTAAACGGTTCAAGATAGGACATCGCGGTTTTCACCAGTGGATTTAGCACCTCATTTTACATAAAATAAGTCCTATAAGTCTACTCTCAAGAGTTGATAAAGGTACAAACGAATAAAATGTTTATATACCACATTTTCAAGTATCTATTATTCTCCATTTCACTCGATCTTCTAAACGGTTAAAAATAGGACATCGCGGTTTTCACCAGTGGATTTAGCATCTCATTTTACATAAAATAAGTCCTATAAGTCTACTCTCAAGAGTTGATAAAGGTACAATCGAATAAAATTTTTATATATCACAATTTCAAATGTCTATTATTCTCAATTTTACTCGATCTCCTAAACGGTTAAAGATAGGACATCTCGGTTTTTACCAGTGGATTTAGCACCTAATTTTACATAAAATAAGTCCTATAAGTCTACCCTCAAGAGTTGATCAAGGTTCAAACGAATAAAATGTTTATATACCACATTTTCAAATATCTATTATTTTCCATTTTACTCGATCTCCTAAACGGTTAAAGATAGGACATCGCGGTTTTCATCAGTGGATTAAGCACCTCATTTTACATAAAATAAGTTCTATAAGTCTACTCTCAAGAGTTGATAAAGGTAAAAACGAATAAAATGTTTATATATCACATTTTCAAATATCTATTTTTCTCCATTTTACTCGATCTCCTAAACGGTTAAAGATAGGACATCGCGGTTTTCTCCAGTGGATTTAGCACCTCATTTTACATAAAACAGGTCCTATAAGTCTTCCCTCATGAGTTGATAAAGGTACAAACGAATAAAATGTTTATATATCACATTTTCAAATATCAATTTTTCTCCATTTAACTCGATCTCCTAAACGGTTCAAGATAGGACATCGCGGTTTTCACCAGTGGATTTAGCACCTCATTTTACATAAAATAAGTCCTATAAGTCTACTCTCAAGGGTTGATAAAGGTACAAACGAATAAAATGATTATATATCACATTTTCAAATATCTATTATTCTCCATTTTACTCGATCTCCTAAACGGTTAAAGATATCACATCGCGGTTTTCACCAGTGGATTTAGCACCTCATTTTACATAAAATAAGTCCTATAAGTCTACTCTCAAGGGTTGATAAAGGTACAAACGAATAAAATGATTATATATCACATTTTCAAATATCTATTATTCTCCATTTTACTCGATCTCCTAAACGGTTAAAGATATCACATCGCGGTTTTCACCAGTGGATTTAGCACCTCATTTTACATAAAATAGGTCCTATAAGTCTACTCTCAAAAGTTGATAAAGGTAAAAACGAATAAAATGTTTATATCTCACATTTTCAAATTTCTATTATTCTCCATTTTACTCGATCTCCTAAACGGTTAAAGATAGGACATCGCGGTTTTCACCAGTGGATTTAGCACCTCATTTTACATAAAATAGGTCCTATAAGTCTACTCTCAAGAGTTGATAAAGGTAAAAACGAATAAAATGTTTATATATCACATTTTCAAATATCTATTTTTCTCCATTTTACTCGATCTCCTAAACGGTTCAAGATAGAACATCGCGGTTTTCACCAGTGGATTAAGCACCTCATTTTACATAAAATAGGTCCTATAAGTCTACTCTCAAATGTTGATAAAGGTACAAACGAATAAAATGTTTATATATCACATTTTCAAATATCTATTATTCTCCATTTTACTCGATCTCCTAAACGGTTAAAGATAGGACCTCGAGGTTTTCACCAGTGGATTTAGCAACTCATTTTACATAAAATAGGTCCTATAAGTCTACTCTCAAGAGTTGATAAAGGTAAAAACGAATAAAATGTTTATATATCACATTTTCAAATATCTATTTTTCTCCATTTTACTCGATCTCCTAAACGGTTAAAGATAGGACATCGCGGTTTTCACCAGTGGATTTAGTACCTCATTTTACATAAAATAGGTCCTATAAGTCTACTCTCAAGAGTTGATAAACGTAAAAACGAATAAAATGTTTATATATCACATTTTCAAATATCTATTATTCTCCAATTTACTCGATCTCCTAAACGGTTAAAGATATCACATCGCGGTTTTCACCAGTGGATTTAGCACCTCATTTTACATAAAATAGGTCCTATAAGTCTACCCTCAAGAGTTGATCAAGGTACAAACGAATAAAATATTTAAATATCACATTTTCAAATATCTATTTTTCTCCATTTTACGCGATCTCCTAAACGGTTCAAGATAGGACATCGCGGTTTTCACCAGTAGATTTAGCACCTCATTTTACATTAAATAGGTCCTATAAGTCTACTCTCAAGAGTTGATAATGGTACAAACGAATAAAATGTTTATATATCACATTTTCAAATATCTATTTTTCTCCATTTTACTCGATCTCCTAAACGGTTCAAGATGGGACATCGTGGATTTCACCAGTGGATTTAGCACCTCATTTTACATAAAATAAGTCCTATAAGTCTACTCTGAAGAGTTGATAAAGGTACAAACAATAAAATGATTATTTATCACATTTTCAAATATCTATTATTCTCCATTTTACTCGATCTCCTAAACGGTTAAAGATATCACATCGCGGTTTTCACCAGTGGATTTAGCACCTCATTTTACATAAAATAGGTCCTATAAGTCTACTCTCAAGAGTTGATAAAGGTAAAAAGGAATAAAATGTTTATATCTCACATTTTCAAATTTCTATTATTCTCCATTTTACTCGATCTCCTAAACGGTTAAAGATAGGACATCGCGGTTTTCACCAGTGGATTTAGCACCTTATTTTACATAAAATAGGTCCTATAAGTCTACTCTCAAATGTTGATAAAGGTACAAACGAATAAAATGTTTATATATCACATTTTCAAATATCTATTATTCTCCATTTTACTCGATCTCCTAAACGGTTCAAGATAGGACATCGCGGTTTTCACCAGTGGATTTAGCACCTCATTTTACATAAAATAGGTTCTATAAGTCTACTCTCAAATGTTGATAAAGGTACAAACGAATAAAATGTTTATATATCACATTTTCAAATATCAATTATTCTCCATTTTACTCGATCTCCTAAACGGTTAAAGATAGGACATCGAGGTTTTCACCAGTGGAGTTAGCAACTCATTTTACATAAAATAGGTCCTATAAGTCTACTCTCAAGAGTTGATAAAGGTAAAAACGAATAAAATGTTTATATATCACATTTTCAAATATCTATTAATATCCATTTTACTCGATCTTCTAAACGGTTAAAAATAGGACATCGCGGTTTTCATCAGTGGATTAAGCACCCCATTTTAAATAAAATAGGTCCTATAAGTCTACTCTCAAGAGTTGATAAAGGTAAAAGCGAATAAAATGTTTATATATCACATTTTCAAATATCAATTATTTTCTATTTTACTCGATCTCCTAAACGGTTAAAGATAGGACATCGCGGTTTTCACCAGAGGATTTAGCACCTTATTTTACAAAAAATAAGTCCTATAAGTCTACTCTTAAAAGTTGATAAAGGTACAAACAAATAAAATGTTTATATACCACATTTTCAAATATCTATTATTCTCCATTTTACTCGCTCTTCTAATCGGTTAAAGATATCACATCGCGGTTTTCACCAGTGGATTTAGCACCTCATTTTACATAAAATAGGTACTATAAGTCTACTCTCAAGAGTTGATAAAGGTAAAAACGAATAAAATGTTTATATGTCACATTTTCAAATATCTATTATTCTCCATTTTACTCGATCTCCTAAACGGTTAAAGATATCACATCGCGGTTTTCACCAGAGGATTTAGCACCTCATTTTACATAAAATAGGTACTATAAGTCTACTCTCAAGAGTTGATAAAGGTAAAAAGGAATAAAATGTTTATATCTCACATTTTCAAATTTCTATTATTCTCCATTTTACTCGATCTCCTAAACGGTTAAAGATAGGACCTCGAGGTTTTCACCAGTGGATTTAGCAACTCATTTTACATAAAATAGGTCCTATAAGTCTACTCTCAAGAGTTGATAAAGGTAAAAACGAATAAAATGTTTATATATCACATTTTCAAATATCTATTTTTCTCCATTTTACTCGATCTCCTAAACGGTTAAAGATAGGACATCGCGGTTTTCACCAGTGGATTTAGTACCTCATTTTACATAAAATAGGTCCTATAAGTCTACTCTCAAGAGTTGATAAACGTAAAAACGAATAAAATGTTTATATATCACATTTTCAAATATCTATTATTCTCCAATTTACTCGATCTCCTAAACGGTTAAAGATATCACATCGCGGTTTTTACCAGTGGATTTAGCACCTCATTTTACATAAAATAGGTCCTATAAGTCTACCCTCAAGAGTTGATCAAGGTACAAACGAATAAAATATTTAAATATCACATTTTCAAATATCTATTTTTCTCCATTTTACGCGATCTCCTAAACGGTTCAAGATAGGACATCGCGGTTTTCACCAGTAGATTTAGCACCTCATTTTACATTAAATAGGTCCTATAAGTCTACTCTCAAGAGTTGATAATGGTACAAACGAATAAAATGTTTATATATCACATTTTCAAATATCTATTTTTCTCCATTTTACTCGATCTCCTAAACGGTTCAAGATGGGACATCGTGGATTTCACCAGTGGATTTAGCACTTCATTTTACATAAAATAAGTCCTATAAGTCTACTCTGAAGAGTTGATAAAGGTACAAACAATAAAATGATTATTTATCACATTTTCAAATATCTATTATTCTCCATTTTACTCAATCTCCTAAACGGTTAAAAATTGGACATCGCGGTTTTCACCAGTGAATTTAGCACCTCATTTTACATAAAATAAGTCCTATAAGTCTTCTCTTAAGAGTTGATAAAGGTAAAAACGAATAAAATGTTTATATATCACATTTTCAAATATCTATTATTCTCCAATTTACTCGATCTCCTAAACGGTTCAAGATAGAACATCGCGGTTTTCACCAGTGGATTAAGCACCTCATTTTACATAAAATAAGTCCTATAAGTCTACTCTGAAGAGTTGATAAAGGTACAAACAATAAAATGATTATTTATCACATTTTCAAATATCTATTATTCTCCATTTTACTCAATCTCCTAAACGGTTAAAAATAGGACATCGCGGTTTTCACCAGTGGATTTAGCACCTCATTTTACATAAAATAAGTCTTATAGGTCTACTCTCAAGAGTTGATAAAGGTAAAAACGAATAAAATGTTTATATATCACATTTTCAAATATCTATTATTCTCCAATTTACTCGATCTCCTAAACGGTTAAAGATATCACATCGCGGTTTTCACCAGTGGATTTAGCACCTCATTTTACATAAAATAGGTCCTATAAGTCTACCCTCAAGAGTTGATCAAGGTACAAACGAATAAAATGTTTATATATCACATTTTCAAATATCTATTATTCTCCATTTTACTCGATCTCCTAAACGGTTAAAGATATCACATCGCGGTTTTCACCAGTGGATTTAGCACCTCATTTTACATTAAATAGGTCCTATAAGTCTACTCTCAAGAGTTGATAAAGGTAAAAACGAATAAAATGTTTATATATCACATTTACAAATATCTATTATTCTCCATTTTACACGATCTCCTAAACGGTTCAAGATAGGACATCGCAGTTTTCACCTGTGGATTTAGCACCTCATTTTACATAAAATAGGTCCTATAAGTCTACTCTCAAGAGTTGATAAAGGTGCAAACGAATAAAATGTTTATATATCACATTTTCAAATATCTATTATTCTCCAATTTACTCGATCTCCTAAACGGTTAAAGATATCACATCGCGGTTTTCACCAGTGGATTTAGAACCTCATTTTACATAAAATATGTCCTATAAGTCTACTCTCAAGGGTTGATAAAGGTACAAACGAATAAAATGTTTATATATCACATTTTCAAATATCCATTATTCTCCATTTTACTCGATCTCCTAAACGGTCAAAGATATCACATCGCGGTTTTCACCAGTGGATTTAGAACCTAATTTTACATAAAATAGGTCCTATAAGTCTACTCTCAAGAGTTGATAAAGGTAAAAACGAATAAAATGTTAATATATCACATTATCAAATATCTATTATTCTCCATTTTACTCGATCTCCTAAACGGTTAAAGATAGGACATCGCGGTTTTCACCAGTGGATTTAGAACCTAATTTTACATAAAATAGGTCCTATAAGTCTACTCTCAAGAGTTGATAAAGGTAAAAACGAATAAAATGTTTATATTTCACATTTTCAAATATCTATTATTTTCCATTTTACTCGATCTCCTAATCGGTAAAAGATAGGACATCGCGGTTCTCATCAGTGGATTAAGCACCCCATTTTACATAAAATAAGTCCTATAAGTCTACTCTCAAGAGTTGATAAAGGTACAAACGAATAAAATGTTTATATATCACATTTTCAAATATCTATTATTCTCCATTTTACTCGATCTCCTAAACGGTTAAAGATATCACATCGCGGTTTTCACCAGTGGATTTAGCACCTCATTTTACATAAAATAGGTCCTATAAGTCTACTCTCAAGAGTTGATAAAGGTAAAAAGGAATAAAATGTTTATATCTCACATTTTCAAATTTCTATTATTCTCCATTTTACTCGATCTCCTAAACGGTTAAAGATAGGACATCGCGGTTTTCACCAGTGGATTTAGCACCTTATTTTACATAAAATAGGTCCTATAAGTCTACTCTCAAATGTTGATAAAGGTACAAACGAATAAAATGTTTATATATCACATTTTCAAATATCTATTATTCTCCATTTTACTCGATCTCCTAAACGGTTCAAGATAGGACATCGCGGTTTTCACCAGTGGATTTAGCACCTCATTTTACATAAAATAGGTTCTATAAGTCTACTCTCAAATGTTGATAAAGGTACAAACGAATAAAATGTTTATATATCACATTTTCAAATATCAATTATTCTCCATTTTACTCGATCTCCTAAACGGTTAAAGATAGGACATCGAGGTTTTCACCAGTGGAGTTAGCAACTCATTTTACATAAAATAGGTCCTATAAGTCTACTCTCAAGAGTTGATAAAGGTAAAAACGAATAAAATGTTTATATGTCACATTTTCAAATATCTATTATTCTCCATTTTACTCGATCTCCTAAACGGTTAAAGATATCACATCGCGGTTTTCACCAGAGGATTTAGCACCTCATTTTACATAAAATAGGTACTATAAGTCTACTCTCAAGAGTTGATAAAGGTAAAAACGAATAAAATGTTTATATATCACATATTCAAATTTCTAATATTCTCCATTTTACTCGATCTCCTAAACGGTTAATGATAGGACATCGCGGTTTTCACCAGTGGATTTAGAACCTCATTTTACATTAAATAGGTCCTATAAGTCTACTCTCAAGAGTTGATAAAGGTAAAAACGAATAAAATGTTTATATATCACATTTTCAAATATCTATTATTTTCCAATTTACTCGATCTCCTAAACGGTTAAAGATATCACATCGCGGTTTTCACCAGTGGATTTAGCACCTCATTTTACATAAAATAGGTCCTATAAGTCTACCCTCAAGAGTTGATCAAGGTACAAACGAATAAAATGTTTATATATCACATTTTCAAATATCTATTATTCTCCATTTTACTCGATCTCCTAAACGGTTAAAGATATCACATCGCGGTTTTCACCAGTGGATTTAGCACCTCATTTTACATTAAATAGGTCCTATAAGTCTACTCTCAAGAGTTGATAAAGGTAAAAACGAATAAAATGTTTATATATCACATTTACAAATATCTATTATTCTCCATTTTACACGATCTCCTAAACGGTTAAAAATAGGACATTGCGGTTTTCACCAGTGGATTTAGCACCTCATTTTACATAAAATAAGTCTTATAAGTCTACTCTTAAGAGTTGATAAAGGTACAAACGAATAAATTGTTTATATATCACATTTTCAAATATCCATTATTCTCCATTTTACTCGATCTCCTAAACGGTTAAAGATAGGACATCGAGGTTTTCACCAGTGGATTTAGAACCTCATTTTACATAAAATAGGTCCTATAAGTCTACTCTCAAGAGTTGATAAAGGTAAAAACGAATAAATTGTTTATATATCACATTATCAAATATCTATTATTCTCCATTTTACTCGATCTCTTAAATGGTTAAAGATAGGACATCGCGGTTTTCACCAGTGGATTTAGCACCTCATTTTACATAAAATAGGTCCTATAAGTCAACTCTCAAGAGTTGATAAAGATAAAAACGAATAAAATGTTTATATATCACATTTTCTAATATTCATTATTCCCCATTTTACTCGATCTCCTAAACGGTTAAAGATGGGACATCGCAGTTTTCACCAGTGGATTTAGCACCTCATTTTACATAAAATAGGTCCTATAAGTCTACTCTCAAGAGTTGATAAAGGTAAAAACGAATAAAATGTTTATATATCACATTTTCAAATATCTATTTTTCTTAATTTTACTCGATCTCCTAAACGGTTAAAGATAGGACATCGCGGTAGTCAACAGTGGATTTAGAACCTCATTTTACATAAAATAGGTCCTATAAGTCTACTCTCAAGAGTTGATAAAGGTAAAAACGAATAAAATGTTTATATATCACATTTTCAAATATCTATTATTCTCCAATTTACTCGATCTCCTAAACGGTTAAAGATATCACATCGCGGTTTTCACCAGTGGATTTAGCACCTCATTTTACATAAAATAGGTCCTATAAGTCTACCCTCAAGAGTTGATCAAGGTACAAACGAATAAAATGTTTATATATCATATTTTCAAATATCTATTATTTTCCAATTTACTCGATCTCCTAAACGGTTAAAGATATCACATCGCGGTTTTCACCAGTGGATTTAGCACCTCATTTTACATTAAATAGGTCCTATAAGTCTACTCTCAATAGTTGATAAAGGTAAAAACGAATAAAATGTTTATATATCACATTTACAAATATCTATTATTCTCCATTTTACACGATCTCCTAAACGGTTAAAAATAGGACATCGCGGTTTTCACCAGTGGATTTAGCACCTCATTTTACATAAAATAAGTCTTATAGGACTACTCTTAAGAGTTGATAAAGGTAAAAACGAATAAAATGTTTATATATCACATTTTCAAATATCTATTATTCTCCAATTTACTCGATCTCCTAAACGGTTAAAGATATCACATCGCGGTTTTCACCAGTGGATTTAGAACCTCATTTTACATAAAATAAGTCTTATAGGACTACTCTCAAGAGTTGATAAAGGTAAAAACGAATAAAATGTTTATATATCACATTTTCAAATATCTATTATTCTCCAATTTACTCGATCTCCTAAACGGTTAAAGATATCACATCGCGGTTTTCACCAGTGGATTTAGAACCTCATTTTACATAAAATATGTCCTATAAGTCTACTCTCAAGGGTTGATAAAGGTACAAACGAATAAAATGTTTATATATCACATTTTCAAATATCCATTATTCTCCATTTTACTCGATCTCCTAAACGGTTAAAGATAGGACATCGCGGTTTTTACCAGTGGATTTAGCACCTCATTTTACATAAAATAGGTCCTATAAGTCTACCCTCATGAGTTGATCAAGGTACAAACGAATAAAATGTTTATATATCACATTTTCAAATATCTATTATTCTTCATTTTACTCGATCTCCTAAACGGTTAAAGATAGGACATCGCGGTTTTAACCAGTGGTTTTAGCACCTCATTTTACATAAAATAAGTCCTATAAGTCTACTCTCAAGAGTTGATAAAGGTACAAACGAATAAAATGTTTATATATCACATTTTCAAATATCTATTATTCTCCATTTTACACGATCTCCTAAACGGTTAAAGATATCACATCGCGGTTTTCACCAGTGGATTTGCCACCTCATTTTACATAAAATAGGTCCTATAAGTCTACTCTCAAGAGTTGATAAAGGTAAAAACGAATAAAATGTTTATATATCACATTTTCAAATATCTATTATTCTCCATTTTACTCGATCTCCTAAACGGTTAAAGATATCACATCGCGGTTTTCACCAGTGGATTTAGCACCTCATTTTACATATAATAAGTCCTATAAGTCTACTATCAAAAGTTGATAAAGGTACAAACGAATAAAATGTTTATATATCACATTTTCAAATATCTATTATTTTCCATTTTACTCGATCTCCTAAACAATTAAAGATAGGACATCGCGGTTTTCACCAGTGGATTTAGCACTATATTTTACATAAAATGAGTCCTATAAGTCTACTCTCAAGAGTTGATAAAGGTACAAACGAATAAAATGTTTATATATCACATTTTCAAATATCTATTATTCTTCATTTTACTCGATATCCTAAACGGTTAAAGATAGGACATCGCGGTTTTAACCAGTGGATTTAGCACCTCATTTTACATAAAATAAGTCCTATAAGTCTACTCTCAAGAGTTGATTAAGGTACAAACGAATAAAATGTTTATATATCACATTATCAAATATCTATTATTTTCCATTTTACTCGATCTCCTAAACAATTAAAGATAGGACATCGCGGTTTTCACCAGTGGATTTAGCACTATATTTTACATAAAATGAGTCCTATAAGTCTACTCTCAAGAGTTGATAAAGGTACAAACGAATAAAATGTTTATATATCACATTTTCAAATATCTATTATTTTCCATTTTACTCGATCTCCTAAACGGTTAAAGATAGGACATCGCGGTTTTCACCAGAGGATTTAGCACCTTATTTTACATAAAATAAGTCCTATAAGTCTACTCTCAAGAGTTGATTAAGGTACAAACGAATAAAATGTTTATATATCACATTATCAAATATCTATTATTCTCCATTTTACTCGATCTCCTAAACGGTTAAAGATATCACATCGCGGTTTTCACCAGTGGATTTAGCACCTCATTTTACATAAAATAGGTACTATAAGTCTACTCTCAAGAGTTGATAAAGGTAAAAACGAATAAAATGTTTATATATCACATATTCAAATTTCTAATATTCTCCATTTTACTCGATCTCTTAAACGGTTAATGATAGGACATCGCGGTTTCCACCAGTGGATTTAGCACCTCATTTTACATAAAATAGGTCCTATAAGTCTACCCTCATGAGTTGATCAAGGTACAAACGAATAAAATGTTTATATATCACATTTTCAAATATCTATCATTCTTCATTTTACTCGATCTCCTAAACGGTTAAAGATAGGACATCGCGGTTTTCACCAGTGGATTCAGCACCTCATTTTACATATAATACGTCCTATAAGTCTACTCTCAAAAGTTGATAAAGGTACAAACGAATAAAATGTTTATATATCACATTTTCAAATATCTATTAATATCCATTTTACCCGATCTCCTAAACGGTTAAAGATATCACATCGCGGTTTTCACCAGTGGATTTAGCACCTCATTTTACATATAATAAGTCCTATAAGTCTACTATCAAAAGTTGATAAATATACAAACGAATAAAATGTTTATATATCACATTTTCAAATATCTATTATTCTCCATTTTACTTGATCTCCTAAACGGTTAAAGATAGGACATCGCGGTTTTAACCAGAGGATTTAGTACCTCATTTTACATAAAATAAGCCCTATAAGTCTCCTCTCAAGAGTTGATAAAGGTACAAACGAATAAAATGTTCATATATCACATTTTCAAATATCTATTATTCTCCATTTTACTCGATCTCCTAAACGGTTAAAGATAGGACATCACGGTTTTCACCAGTGCATTCAGCACCTCATTTTACATAAAATAAGTCCTATAAGTCTACTCTCAAGAGTTGATAAAGGAACAAACGAATAAAATGTTTATATATCATATTAACTAATATCTATTATTCTCCATTATACTCGATCTCCTAAACGGTTAAAGATAGGACATCGCGGATTTCACCAGTGGATTTAGCACCTCATTTTACACAAAATAAGTCCTATAAGTCTACTCTCAAGAGTTGATAATGGTACAAACGAATAAAATGTTTATATATCACATTTTCAAATATCTATTATTCTCAATTTTACTCGATCTCCTAAACGGTTAAAGATAGGACATCGCGGTTTTCACCAGTGGATTTAGCATCTCATTTTACTTAAAATAAGTCCTATAAGTCTACTCTCAAGAGTTGATAAAGGTACAATCGGATAAAATGTTTATATATCACATTATAAAATATCTATTATTCTCCATTTTACTCGATCTCCTAAACGGTTAAAGATAGGACACCGCGGTTTTCACCAGTCGATTTAGCACCTCATTTTACATAAAATAACTAATATAAGTCTACTCTCAAGAGTTGATAAAGGTACAAACAAATAAAATGTTTATATATCACATTTTCAAATATCTATTAATATCCATTTTAATCGATCTCCTAAACGGTTAAAGATATCACATCGCGGTTTTCACCAGTGGATTTAGCACCTCATTTTACATAAAATAGGTCCTATAAGTCTACTCTCAAGAGTTGATAAAGGTACAAACGAATAAAATGTTTATATATCACATTATCAAATATCTATTATTTTCCATTTTACTCGATCTCCTAAACGGTAAAAGATAGGACATCGCGGATTTCATCAGTGGATTAAGCACCCCATTTTACATAAAATAAGTCCTATAAGTCTACTCTCAAGAGTTGATAAAGGTACAAACAAAAAAAATGTTTATATATCACATTTTTAAATATCTATTATTCTCCATTTTACTCGATCTCCTAAACGGTTAAAGATAGGACATCGCGGTTTTAACCAATGGATTTAGCACCTCATTTTACATAAAATAAGTCCTATAAGTCTACTCTCAAGAGTTGATAAAGGTACAAACGAATAAAATGCTTATATATCACATTTTCAAATATCAATTATTTTCTATTTTACTCGATCTCCTAAACGGTTAAAGATAGGACATCGCGGTTTTTTCCAGAGGATTTAGCACCTTATTTTACATAAAATAAGTCCTATATGTCTACTCTTAAAAGTTGATAAAGGTACAAACGAATAAAATGTTTATATATCATATTTTCAAATATCTATTATTCTCAATTTTACTTGATCTCCTAAACGGTTAAAGATAGGACATCGCGGTTTTTACCAGTGGATTTAGCACCTCATTTTACATAAAATAAGTCCTATAAGTCTACCCTCAAGAGTTGATCAAGGTACAAACGAATAAAATGTTTATATATCACATTTTCAAATATCTATTATTCTCCATTTTACTCGATCTCCTAAACGGTTAAAGATATCACATCGCGGTTTTCACCAGTGGATTTAGCACCTCATTTTACATAAAATAGGTCCTATAAGTCTACTCTCAAGAGTTGATAAAGGTAAAAACGAATAAAATGTTTATATATCACATTTACAAATATCTATTATTCTCCATTTTACACGATCTCCTAAACGGTTAAAGATATCACATCGCGGTTTTCACCAGTGGATTTAGCACCTCATTTTACATAAAATAGGTCCTATAAGTCTACTTTCAAGAGTTGATAAAGGTAAAAACGAATAAAATGTTTATATATCACATTTACAAATATCTATTATTCTCCAATTTACTCGATCTCCTAAACGGTTAAAGATATCACATCGCGGATTTCACCAGTGGATTTAGAACCTCATTTTACATAAAATATGTCCTATAAGTCTACTCTCAAGGGTTGATAAAGGTACAATCGAATAAAATGTTTATATTTCACATTTTCAAATATCTATTATTTTCCATTTTACTCGATCTCCTAAACGGTAAAAGATAGGACATCGCGGATTTCATCAGTGGATTAAGCACCCCATTTTACATAAAATAAGTCCTATAAGTCTATTCTTAAGAGTTGATAAAGGTACAAACGAATAAAATGTTTATATATCACATTTTCAAATATCTATTATTCTCCATTTTACTCGATCTCCTAAACAATTCAAGATATGACATCGCGGTTTTCACCAGTGGATTTAGCACCTCATTTTACATAAAATATGTCCTAAAAGTCTACTCTCAAGGGTTGATAATGGTACAAACGAATAAATTGTTTATATATCACATTTTTAAATATCTATTATTCTCCATTTTACTCAATCTCCTAAACGGTTAAAGATAGGACATCGCGGTTTTCACCAGTGGATTTAGCACCTTACTTTACATAAAATAAGTCCTAAAAGTCTACTCTCAAGTGTTGATAAAGGTACAAACAAATAAAATGTTTATATATCACATTTTCAAATATCTATTAATATCCATTTTAATCGGTTTCCTAAACGGTTAAAGATATCACATCGCGGTTTTCACCAGTGGATTTAGCACCTCATTTTACATAAAATAGGTCCTATAAGTCTACTCTCAAGAGTTGATAAAGGTAAAAACGAATAAAATGTTTATATATCACATTTACAAATATCTATTATTCTCCATTTTACACGATCTCCTAAACGGATAAAGATATAACATCGCGGTTTTCACCAGTGGATTTAGCACCTCATTTTACATAAAATAGGTCCTATAAGTCTACTCTCAAGAGTTGATAAAGGTAAAAACGAATAAAATGTTTATATATCACATTTACAAATATCTATTATTCTCCAATTTACTCGATCTCCTAAACGGTTAAAGATATCACATCGCGGTTTTAACCAGTGGATTTAGAACCTCATTTTACATAAAATATGTCCTATAAGTCTACTCTCAAGGGTTGATAAAGGTACAAACGAAAAAATGTTTATATATCACATTTTCAAATATCCATTATTCTCCATTTTACTCGATCTCCTAAACGGTTAAAGATAGGACATCGCAGTTTTCACCAGTGGATTTAGCACCTTATTTTACATAAAATAAGTCCTATAAGTCTACTCTCAAGAGTTGATAAAGGTAAAAACGAATAAAATGTTTATATATCACATTTACAAATATCTATTATTCTCCAATTTACTCGATCTCCTAAACGGTTAAAGATATCACATCGCGGTTTTAACCAGTGGATTTAGAACCTCATTTTACATAAAATATGTCCTATAAGTCTACTCTCAAGGGTTGATAAAGGTACAAACGAAAAAATGTTTATATATCACATTTTCAAATATCCATTATTCTCCATTTTACTCGATCTCCTAAACGGTTAAAGATAGGACATCGCAGTTTTCACCAGTGGATTTAGCACCTCATTTTACATAAAATAAGTCCTATAAGTCTACTCTCAAGAGTTGATAAAGGTACAAACGAATAAAATGTTTATATATCACATTATCAAATATCTATTGTTCTCCATTTTACTCGATCTCCAAAACGGTTAAAGATAGGACATCGCGGTTTTCACCAGTGGATTTAGCACCTCATTTTACATAAAATAGGTCCTATAAGTCTACCCTCAAGAGTTGATCAAGGTACAAACGAATGAAATGTTTATATATCACATTTTCAAATATCTATTATTCTCCATTTTACTCGATCTCCTAAACGGTTAAAGATAGGACATCGCGGATTTCATCAGTGGATTAAGCACCCCATTTTACATAAAATAAGTCCTATAAGTCTACTCTCAAGAGTTGATAAAAGTACAAACAAAAAAAATGTTTATATATCACATTTTCAAATATCTATTATTCTCCATTTTACTCGATCTCCTAAACGGTTAAAGATAGGACATCGCGGTTTTAACCAATGGATTTAGCACCTCATTTTACATAAAATAAGTCCTATAAGTCTACTCTCAAGAGTTGATAAAGGTACAAACGAATAAAATGCTTATATATCACATTTTCAAATATCAATTATTTTCTATTTTACTCGATCTCCTAAACGGTTAAAGATAGGACATCGCGGTTTTCACCAGTGGATTTAGCACCTCATTTTACATAAAATAAGTCCTATAAGTCTATTCTTAAGAGTTGATAAAGGTACAAACGAATAAAATGTTTATATATCACATTTTCAAATATCTATTATTCTCCATTTTACTCGATCTCCTAAACAATTCAAGATATGACATCGCGGTTTTCACCAGTGGATTTAGCACCTCATTTTACATAAAATATGTCCTAAAAGTCTACTCTCAAGGGTTGATAATGGTACAAACGAATAAAATGTTTATATATCACATTTTTAAATATCTATTATTCTCCATTTTACTCAATCTCCTAAACGGTTAAAGATAGGACATCGCGGTTTTCACCAGTGGATTTAGCACCTTACTTTACATAAAATAAGTCCTATAAGTCTACTCTCAAGAGTTGATAAAGGTACAAACAAAAAAAATGTTTATATATCACATTTTCAAATATCTATTATTCTCCATTTTACTCGATCTCCTAAACGGTTAAAGATAGGACATCGCGGTTTTAACCAATGGATTTAGCACCTCATTTTACATAAAATAAGTCCTATAAGTCTACTCTCAAGAGTTGATAAAGGTACAAACGAATAAAATGCTTATATATCACATTTTCAAATATCAATTATTTTCTATTTTACTCGATCTCCTAAACGGTTAAAGATAGGACATCGCGGTTTTTTCCAGAGGATTTAGCACCTTATTTTACATAAAATAAGTCCTATAAGTCTACTCTTAAAAGTTGATAAAGGTACAAACGAATAAAATGTTTATATACCACATTTTAAAATATCTATTATTCTCCATTTCACTCGATCTCCTAAACGGTTAAAGATAGGACATCGCGGTTTTCACCAGTGGATTTAGCACCTTATTTTACATATAATAGGTCCTATAAGTCTACTCTCAAAAGTTGATAAAGGTACAAACGAATAAAATGTTTATATACCACATTTTAAAATATCTATTATTCTCCATTTTACTCGATCTCCTAAACGGTTAAAGATAGGACATCGCGGTTTTTACCAGTGGATTTAGCACCTTATTTTACATATAATAGGTCCTATAAGTCTACTCTCAAAAGTTGATAAAGATACAAACGAATAAAATGTTTATATATCACATTATCAAATATCTATTATTCTCCATTTTACTCGATCTCCAAAACGGTTAAAGATAGGACATCGCGGTTTTCACCAGTGGATTTAGCACCTCATTTTACATAAAATACGTCCTATAAATCTACTCTCAAGAGTTGATAAAGGTAAAAACGAATAAAATGTTTATATATCACATTTACAAATATCTATTATTCTCCAATTTACTCGATCTCCTAAACGGTTAAAGATATCACATCGCGGTTTTCACCAGTGAATTTTGAGCCTCATTTTACATAAAATAAGTTCTATAAGTCTACTCTCAAGAGTTGATAAAGGTACAAACGAATAAAATGTTTATATATCACATTTTCAAATATCTATTATTTTCTATTTTACTCTATCTTCTAAACGGTAAAAGATAGGACATCGCGGTCTTCACCAGTGGATTTAGCACCTCATTTTACATAAAATAAGTCTTATGAGTCTACTCTCAAGAGTTGATAAAGATACAAACGAATAAAATGTTTATATATCACATTATCAAATATCTATTATTCTCCATTTTACTCGATCTCCAAAACGGTTAGAGATAGGACATCGCGGTTTTCACCAGTGGATTTAGCAACTCATTTTACATAAAATAGGTCCTATAAGTCTACCCTCAAGAGTTGATCAAGGTACAAACGAATAAAATGTTTATATATCACATTTTAAATATCTATTATTTTCCATTTTACTCGATCTCCTAAACGGTAAAAGATAGGACATCGCGGATTTCATCAGTGGATTAAGCACCCCATTTTACATAAAATAAGTCCTATAAGTCTACTCTCAAGAGTTGATAAAGGTACAAACAAATAAAATGTTTATATATCACATTTTCAAATATCAATTTTTCTCCATTTAACTCGATCTCCTAAACGGTTCAAGATAGGACATCGCGGTTTTCACCAGTGGATTTAGCACCTCATTTTACATAAAATAAGTCCTATAAGTCTATTCTTAAGAGTTGATAAAGGTACAAACGAATAAAATGTTTATATATCACATTTTCAAATATCAATTATTTTCTATTTTACTCGATCTCCTAAACGGTTAAAGATAGGACATCGCGGTTTTTTCCAGAGGATTTAGCACCTTATTTTACATAAAATAAGTCCTATAAGTCTACTCTTAAAAGTTGATAAAGGTACAAACGAATAAAATGTTTATATACCACATTTTAAAATATCTATTATTCTCCATTTCACTCGATCTCCTAAACGGTTATAGATAGGACATCGCGGTTTTCACCAGTGGATTTAGCACCTTATTTTACATATAATAGGTCCTATAAGTCTACTCTCAAAAGTTGATAAAGGTACAAACGAATAAAATGTTTATATATCACATTTTCAAATATCCATTATTCTCCATTTTACTCGATCTCCTAAACGGTTAAAGATAGGACATCGCGGTTTTCACCAGTGGATTAAGCACCTCAGTTTACATAAAATAAGTTCTATAAGTCTACTCTCAAGAGTTGATAAAGGTACAAACGAATAAAATGTTTATATATCACATTATCAAATATCTATTATTTTTCATTTTACTCGATCTCCTAAACGGTTAAAGATAGGACATCGCGGTTTTCACCAGTGAATTTTGAGCCTCATTTTACATAAAATAGGTCCTAAAAGTCTACTCTCAAGGGTTGATAAAGGTACAAACGAATAAAATGTTTATATATCACATTTTCAAATATCTATTATTCTCCATTTTACTCGATCTCCTAAACAATTCAAGATATGACATCGCGGTTTTCACCAGTGGATTTAGCACCTCATTTTACATAAAATATGTCCTAAAAGTCTACTCTCAAGGGTTGATAATGGTACAAACGAATAAATTGTTTATATATCACATTTTTAAATATCTATTATTCTCCATTTTACTCAATCTCCTAAACGGTTAAAGATAGGACATCGCGGTTTTCACCAGTGGATTTAGCACCTTACTTTACATAAAATAAGTCCTAAAAGTCTACTCTCAAGTGTTGATAAAGGTACAAACAAATAAAATGTTTATATATCACATTTTCAAATATCTATTAATATCCATTTTAATCGGTTTCCTAAACGGTTAAAGATATCACATCGCGGTTTTCACCAGTGGATTTAGCACCTCATTTTACATAAAATAGGTCCTATAAGTCTACTCTCAAGAGTTGATAAAGGTAAAAACGAATAAAATGTTTATATATCACATTTACAAATATCTATTATTCTCCATTTTACACGATCTCCTAAACGGATAAAGATATAACATCGCGGTTTTCACCAGTGGATTTAGCACCTCATTTTACATAAAATAGGTCCTATAAGTCTACTCTCAAGAGTTGATAAAGGTAAAAACGAATAAAATGTTTATATATCACATTTACAAATATCTATTATTCTCCAATTTACTCGATCTCCTAAACGGTTAAAGATATCACATCGCGGTTTTAACCAGTGGATTTAGAACCTCATTTTACATAAAATATGTCCTATAAGTCTACTCTCAAGGGTTGATAAAGGTACAAACGAAAAAATGTTTATATATCACATTTTCAAATATCCATTATTCTCCATTTTACTCGATCTCCTAAACGGTTAAAGATAGGACATCGCAGTTTTCACCAGTGGATTTAGCACCTCATTTTACATAAAATAAGTCCTATAAGTCTACTCTCAAGAGTTGATAAAGGTAAAAACGAATAAAATGTTTATATATCACATTTACAAATATCTATTATTCTCCAATTTACTCGATCTCCTAAACGGTTAAAGATATCACATCGCGGTTTTAACCAGTGGATTTAGAACCTCATTTTACATAAAATATGTCCTATAAGTCTACTCTCAAGGGTTGATAAAGGTACAAACGAAAAAATGTTTATATATCACATTTTCAAATATCCATTATTCTCCATTTTACTCGATCTCCTAAACGGTTAAAGATAGGACATCGCAGTTTTCACCAGTGGATTTAGCACCTCATTTTACATAAAATAAGTCCTATAAGTCTACTCTCAAGAGTTGATAAAGGTACAAACGAATAAAATGTTTATATATCACATTATCAAATATCTATTGTTCTCCATTTTACTCGATCTCCAAAACGGTTAAAGATAGGACATCGCGGTTTTCACCAGTGGATTTAGCACCTCATTTTACATAAAATAGGTCCTATAAGTCTACCCTCAAGAGTTGATCAAGGTACAAACGAATGAAATGTTTATATATCACATTTTCAAATATCTATTATTCTCCATTTTACTCGATCTCCTAAACGGTTAAAGATAGGACATCGCGGATTTCATCAGTGGATTAAGCACCCCATTTTACATAAAATAAGTCCTATAAGTCTACTCTCAAGAGTTGATTAAAGTACAAACAAAAAAAATGTTTATATATCACATTTTCAAATATCTATTATTCTCCATTTTACTCGATCTCCTAAACGGTTAAAGATAGGACATCGCGGTTTTAACCAATGGATTTAGCACCTCATTTTACATAAAATAAGTCCTATAAGTCTACTCTCAAGAGTTGATAAAGGTACAAACGAATAAAATGCTTATATATCACATTTTCAAATATCAATTATTTTCTATTTTACTCGATCTCCTAAACGGTTAAAGATAGGACATCGCGGTTTTCACCAGTGGATTTAGCACCTCATTTTACATAAAATAAGTCCTATAAGTCTATTCTTAAGAGTTGATAAAGGTACAAACGAATAAAATGTTTATATATCACATTTTCAAATATCTATTATTCTCCATTTTACTCGATCTCCTAAACAATTCAAGATATGACATCGCGGTTTTCACCAGTGGATTTAGCACCTCATTTTACATAAAATATGTCCTAAAAGTCTACTCTCAAGGGTTGATAATGGTACAAACGAATAAAATGTTTATATATCACATTTTTAAATATCTATTATTCTCCATTTTACTCAATCTCCTAAACGGTTAAAGATAGGACATCGCGGTTTTCACCAGTGGATTTAGCACCTTACTTTACATAAAATAAGTCCTATAAGTCTACTCTCAAGAGTTGATAAAGGTACAAACAAAAAAAATGTTTATATATCACATTTTCAAATATCTATTATTCTCCATTTTACTCGATCTCCTAAACGGTTAAAGATAGGACATCGCGGTTTTAACCAATGGATTTAGCACCTCATTTTACATAAAATAAGTCCTATAAGTCTACTCTCAAGAGTTGATAAAGGTACAAACGAATAAAATGCTTATATATCACATTTTCAAATATCAATTATTTTCTATTTTACTCGATCTCCTAAACGGTTAAAGATAGGACATCGCGGTTTTTTCCAGAGGATTTAGCACCTTATTTTACATAAAATAAGTCCTATAAGTCTACTCTTAAAAGTTGATAAAGGTACAAACGAATAAAATGTTTATATACCACATTTTAAAATATCTATTATTCTCCATTTCACTCGATCTCCTAAACGGTTAAAGATAGGACATCGCGGTTTTCACCAGTGGATTTAGCACCTTATTTTACATATAATAGGTCCTATAAGTCTACTCTCAAAAGTTGATAAAGGTACAAACGAATAAAATGTTTATATACCACATTTTAAAATATCTATTATTCTCCATTTTACTCGATCTCCTAAACGGTTAAAGATAGGACATCGCGGTTTTTACCAGTGGATTTAGCACCTTATTTTACATATAATAGGTCCTATAAGTCTACTCTCAAAAGTTGATAAAGATACAAACGAATAAAATGTTTATATATCACATTATCAAATATCTATTATTCTCCATTTTACTCGATCTCCAAAACGGTTAAAGATAGGACATCGCGGTTTTCACCAGTGGATTTAGCACCTCATTTTACATAAAATAGGTCCTATAAATCTACTCTCAAGAGTTGATAAAGGTAAAAACGAATAAAATGTTTATATATCACATTTACAAATATCTATTATTCTCCAATTTACTCGATCTCCTAAACGGTTAAAGATATCACATCGCGGTTTTCACCAGTGAATTTTGAGCCTCATTTTACATAAAATAAGTTCTATAAGTCTACTCTCAAGAGTTGATAAAGGTACAAACGAATAAAATGTTTATATATCACATTTTCAAATATCTATTATTTTCTATTTTACTCTATCTTCTAAACGGTAAAAGATAGGACATCGCGGTCTTCACCAGTGGATTTAGCACCTCATTTTACATAAAATAAGTCTTATGAGTCTACTCTCAAGAGTTGATAAAGATACAAACGAATAAAATGTTTATATATCACATTATCAAATATCTATTATTCTCCATTTTACTCGATCTCCAAAACGGTTAGAGATAGGACATCGCGGTTTTCACCAGTGGATTTAGCAACTCATTTTACATAAAATAGGTCCTATAAGTCTACCCTCAAGAGTTGATCAAGGTACAAACGAATAAAATGTTTATATATCACATTTTAAATATCTATTATTTTCCATTTTACTCGATCTCCTAAACGGTAAAAGATAGGACATCGCGGATTTCATCAGTGGATTAAGCACCCCATTTTACATAAAATAAGTCCTATAAGTCTACTCTCAAGAGTTGATAAAGGTACAAACAAATAAAATGTTTATATATCACATTTTCAAATATCAATTTTTCTCCATTTAACTCGATCTCCTAAACGGTTCAAGATAGGACATCGCGGTTTTCACCAGTGGATTTAGCACCTCATTTTACATAAAATAAGTCCTATAAGTCTATTCTTAAGAGTTGATAAAGGTACAAACGAATAAAATGTTTATATATCACATTTTCAAATATCAATTATTTTCTATTTTACTCGATCTCCTAAACGGTTAAAGATAGGACATCGCGGTTTTTTCCAGAGGATTTAGCACCTTATTTTACATAAAATAAGTCCTATAAGTCTACTCTTAAAAGTTGATAAAGGTACAAACGAATAAAATGTTTATATACCACATTTTAAAATATCTATTATTCTCCATTTCACTCGATCTCCTAAACGGTTATAGATAGGACATCGCGGATTTCACCAGTGGATTTAGCACCTTATTTTACATATAATAGGTCCTATAAGTCTACTCTCAAAAGTTGATAAAGGTACAAACGAATAAAATGTTTATATATCACATTTTCAAATATCCATTATTCTCCATTTTACTCGATCTCCTAAACGGTTAAAGATAGGACATCGCGGTTTTCACCAGTGGATTAAGCACCTCAGTTTACATAAAATAAGTTCTATAAGTCTACTCTCAAGAGTTGATAAAGGTACAAACGAATAAAATGTTTATATATCACATTATCAAATATCTATTATTCTTCATTTTACTCGATCTCCTAAACGGTTAAAGATAGGACATCGCGGTTTTCACCAGTGAATTTTGAGCCTCATTTTACATAAAATAGGTCCTATAAGTCTACTCTCAAGAGTTGATAAAGGTACAAACGAATAAAATGTTTATATATCACATTTTCAAATATCTATTATTTTCTATTTTACTCGATCTTCTAAACGGTAAAAGATAGGACATCGCGGTCTTCACCAGTGGATTTAGCACCTCATTTTACATAAAATAAGTCTTATGAGTCTACTCTCAAGAGTTGATAAAGATACAAACGAATAAAATGTTTATATATCACATTATCAAATATCTATTATTCTCCATTTTACTCGATCTCCAAAACGGTTAAAGATAGGACATCGCGGTTTTCACCAGTGGATTTAGCACCTCATTTTACATAAAATAGGTCCTATAAATCTACTCTCAAGAGTTGATAAAGGTAAAAACGAATAAAATGTTTATATATCACATTTACAAATATCTATTATTCTCCAATTTACTCGATCTCCTAAACGGTTAAAGATATCACATCGCGGTTTTCACCAGTGAATTTTGAGCCTCATTTTACATAAAATAAGTTCTATAAGTCTACTCTCAAGAGTTGATAAAGGTACAAACGAATAAAATGTTTATATATCACATTTTCAAATATCTATTATTTTCTATTTTACTCTATCTTCTAAACGGTAAAAGATAGGACATCGCGGTCTTCACCAGTGGATTTAGCACCTCATTTTACATAAAATAAGTCTTATGAGTCTACTCTCAAGAGTTGATAAAGATACAAACGAATAAAATGTTTATATATCACATTATCAAATATCTATTATTCTCCATTTTACTCGATCTCCAAAACGGTTAGAGATAGGACATCGCGGTTTTCACCAGTGGATTTAGCAACTCATTTTACATAAAATAGGTCCTATAAGTCTACCCTCAAGAGTTGATCAAGGTACAAACGAATAAAATGTTTATATATCACATTTTAAATATCTATTATTTTCCATTTTACTCGATCTCCTAAACGGTAAAAGATAGGACATCGCGGATTTCATCAGTGGATTATGCACCCCATTTTACATAAAATAAGTCTACTCTCAAGAGTTGATAAAGGTACAAACAAATAAAATGTTTATATATCACATTTTCAACTATCAATTTTTCTCCATTTAACTCGATCTCCTAAACGGTTCAAGATAGGACATCGCGGTTTTTACCAGTGGATTTAGCACCTCATTTTACATAAAATAAGTCCTATAAGTCTATTCTTAAGAGTTGATAAAGGTACAAACGAATAAAATGTTTATATATCACATTTTCAAATATCTATTATTCTCCATTTTACTCGATCTCCTAAACAATTCAAGATATGACATCGCGGTTTTCACCAGTGGATTTAGCACCTCATTTTACATAAAATATGTCCTAAAAGTCTACTCTCAAGGGTTGATAATGGTACAAACGAATAAAATGTTTATATATCACATTTTTAAATATCTATTATTCTCCATTTTACTCAATCTCCTAAACGGTTAAAGATAGGACATCGCAATTTTCACCAGTGGATTTAGCACCTTACTTTACATAAAATAAGTCCTATAAGTCTACTCTCAAGAGTTGATAAAGGTACAAACAAAAAAAATGTTTATATATCACATTTTCAAATATCTATTATTCTCCATTTTACTCGATCTCCTAAACGGTTAAAGATAGGACATCGCGGTTTTAACCAATGGATTTAGCACCTCATTTTACATAAAATAAGTCCTATAAGTCTACTCTCAAGAGTTGATAAAGGTACAAACGAATAAAATGTTTATATATCACATTTTCAAATATCAATTAATTTCTATTTTACTCGATCTCCTAAACGGTTAAAGATAGGACATCGCGGTTTTTTCCAGAGGATTTAGCACCTTATTTTACATAAAATAAGTCCTATAAGTCTACTCTTAAAAGTTGATAAAGGTACAAACGAATAAAATGTTTATATACCACATTTTAAAATATCTATTATTCTCCATTTTACTCGATCTCCTAAACGGTTAAAGATAGGACATCGCGGTTTTCACCAGTGGATTTAGCACCTCATTTTACATATAATAGGTCCTATAAGTCTACTCTCAAAAGTTGATAAAGGTACAAACGAATAAAATGTTTATATATCACATTTTCAAATATCTATTAATATCCATTTTACTCGATCTTCTAAACGGTTAGAAATAGGACATCGCGGTTTTCACCAGAGGATTTAGCACCTCATTTAACATAAAATAAGTCCTATAAGTCTACTCTCAAGAGTTGATAAAGGTACAAACGAATAAAATGTTTATATATCACATTTTCAAATATCCATTATTCTCCATTTTACTCGATCTCCTAAACGGTTAAAGATAGGACATCGCGGTTTTCACCAGTGGATTAAGCACCTCATTTTACATAAAATAAGTTCTATAAGTCTACTCTCAAAAGTTGATAAAGGTACAAACGAATAAAATGTTTATATATCACATTATCAAATATCTATTATTCTTCATTTTACTCGATCTCCTAAACGGTTAAAGATAGGACATCGCGGTTTTCACCAGTGAATTTTGAGCCTCATTTTACATAATATAGGTCCTATAAGTCTACTCTCAAGAGTTGATAAAGGTAAAAACGAATAAAATGTTTATATATCACATTTTCAAATATCTATTATTTTCTATTTTACTCGATCTCCTTAACGGTAAAAGATAGGACATCGCGGTCTTCACCAGTGGATTTAGCACCTCATTTTACATAAAATAAGTCTTATGAGTCTACTCTCAAGAGTTGATTAAGATACAAACGAATAAAATGTTTATATATCACATTATCAAATATCTATTATTCTCCATTTTACTCGATCTCCAAAACAATTAAAGATAGGACATCGCGGTTTTCACCAGTGGATTTAGCACCTCATTTTACATAAAATAGGTCCTATAAATCTACTCTCAAGAGTTGATAAAGGTAAAAACGAATAAAATGTTTATATATCACATTTACAAATATCTATTATTCTCCATATTACACGATCTCCTAAACGGTTCAAGATAGAACATCGCGGTTTTCACCTGTAAATTTAGCACCTCATTTTACATAAAATAGGTCCTATAAGTCTACTCTCAAGAGTTGATAAAGGTGCAAACGAATAAAATGTTTATATATCACATTTTCAAATATCTATTATTCTCCAATTTACTCGATCTCCTAAACGGTTAAAGATATCACATCGCGGTTTTCACCAGTGGATTTAGAACCTCATTTTACATAAAATATGTCCTATAAGTCTACTCTCAAGGGTTGATAAAGGTACAAACGAATAAAATGTTTATATATCACATTTTCAAATATCCATTATTCTCCATTTTACTCGATCTCCTAAACGGTTAAAGTTAGGACATCGCAGTTTTCACCAGTAAATGTAGCACCTCATTTTACATAAAATAAGTCCTATAAGTCTACTCTCAAGAGTTGATTAAGGGACAAACGAATAAAATGTTTATATATCACATTTTCAAATATCTATTATTCTCATTTTACTCGATCTCCTAAACGGTTAAAGATAGGACATCGCGGTTTTAACCAGTGGATTTAGCACCTCATTTTACATAAAATAAGTCCTATAAGTCTACTTTCAAGAGTTGATAAGGGTACAAACGAATAAAATGTTTATATACCACATTATCAAATATCTATTATTCTCCATTTTACTCGATCTCCTAAACGGTTAAAGATAGGACATCGCGGTTTTCACCAGTGGATTTAGCACTATATTTTACATAAAATGAGTCCTATAAGCCTACTCTCAAGAGTTGATAAAGGTACAAACGAATAAAATGTTTATATATCACATTTTCAAATATCTATTATTCTTCATTTTACTCGATATCCTAAACGGTCAAAGATAGGACATCGCGGTTTTAACCAGTGGATTTAGCACCTCATTTTACATAAAATAAGTCCTATAAGTCTA